>JAJOOH010028665.1:0-28028 GCA_029582605.1 Solanum gracilifrons
TGAGAAGTCTGTATCATTTATTTTATTAAATGTTTTAAAAGACTTAAGTTGCCAATTTTGGGGCGAGTTGAATATATTTTATTATTCAGAGTTTTTCAATTGAGTTAAACCTTTGTATTTCAGTTTCATGAATTTTATTCAGTTTTTAAGCTTTGTATGCTTGAATCAGTTTTCCGCTTGTAATCAGCCAGGATGAGGGTTCGCTTGGGGACCAGCAATAGTTCTCGAGTGTCGGCCACGTCCAGGGTGTAGGCTCGGGTCGCGACAGTTTATGTGATGAGTTAAGTCTTTGCTGAGTTAGTAAGCCAGGCCAATGGTTCACTTGGGGCCAGCAATGGTCTTCGAGTGCTAGCCACGTCCATGGTGTAGGCTCGTGGCGTGACGCGACGAAGGTGTTTGTACATTGGATAATAATTCTTCATGACTAATATATTTACAAACACAAACACCAAATTATTCATTCATTCAAAGAGAGACATTTCATTCTTCAAAAAGCAGTAAGGACCTGATATAGTGCTTCATTTGCTTCATGTACCAGCTGTTACTTTGTTTGCTTGTAATCATGCTTATATTGTAGGAATCGTTTTTCTTGTGATAGAAACGTTTCAAGTTTGTGTGAATCATTGTAAGAACTAGGTTAAGGGTAACTTAGTGTCTTACTTTAAAGTCTATATTAATCAGTTAGGATTAGTATAGTGGGCAGTGTTGTATCTGCTCTGGCTCATCTAAGTAATATGAGGTATTGCTTAGTGTGGAGATTACAAGGTTAATCTCATTTTGTAAACTGGCTTTTACTTTTGCTTTGAGAAGATTACTGAAATCAGTTTGAAAATTCCTGTGAGACAGGTCGTGGTTTTACTCCCTTGAGCAAGGAGGTTTCCACGTAAAGTTGTTTGTGTAATCTTTACTTTCAGCATTTATTTTACTGTTTGTTATTGTAACTGTGTTGAGGACCTGGTCCCATCGAAATCGGTGGATGCATACATTCCAACAGTGATTGGTAGCTGGTTGAGGGGGGAAAAAATGGTGACGGTAAGGTTTACCAAATAATTGGACTTTTGAGTGCATGTCAATAAGGTACGTAACATATGATAATTTTCTGTATTTTAAATGGAAAAATTGACATAGTTACTTTAATTCCATAGTCATGAATTAATATTATTGTTGTTTTGTGTGGGGAAAAGTAAATCATCATATTCCTTAATGTTGTACAAGATTCGGAGAAATGACAATCCCACTAAATTAAAATAAATTTAATTGAGCGGATGATATAAATTATTGTGGTCATTAAGCGAATCTTGTGGCTAATATGTGAAAATGAAAGATTGGATGTTAAACTTTGATGTTGTTGAGCACACTTGTGCTAACTAAACTGATTTTGTATTTCTACACCCAAAATTGGAGAAGAGGAATATTTATATATGTTGGTAATTCTAGAACTGCTTGAAGTTCTTAGAATGAAAATTCTTCTTAAATATTCACATCTATATATTGGCATTATTTGAGGTAGTATATGATATTAATATTTGTAACGTGATCCTTGTGGAATTTGAAGGAAAAAAAAGATTGAAGTTTGAAAATATTATCTTTATTTTTAATCCGTCTTGATTTTCATATGTTTTTTTGTTTATTCATTATAAATTATGCTTTAATTTATATTCAATATGTTGTATTTGCATTTATTTGAGTTTGATTATATGGCAACAAACGTTATTGTGGCAATGAGTATCATAATCATGAATTATTTTGTATTTAATATTTATCTAGTTATGATAACATGTATACATAATTGTTGACTTTAATAATTTGTTAAATTATTTTTGCTCCTGATTTCTAGTTCATGTCATAGTACTCAAAATAAGGTTATTATTCTAGAATTTGACGTTATCAAATGATTTGCGTAAATATCGGTCTCTTGGAATATTTTAGTAATATTATTGTTCTCTAAGTCTTACTGTCAATACATAAAGTTGTTCTATGTGTGATGTTTTGTTTTATTAATTGAGAAATATGTTTTATTATTAAAGGGGTGATTCATGACACAATTCAGTGGTACTGGAGGTACATAAAAGTATTTTTTTATTCATATAAAATTGAAAATTTTATGAACATTGAAAAGGTTATACCTCTATTATGAAGTATTTGAAATTATAGGGGTTTCTTGCTTAGGTTATGAGTGTTATACCTCTATATATTATGAAATTTTTGAAAGTGTAGGGGTATGACACTAAGGTATGCATTGGGTTAGTTTACCCATGCGCCAAGCATGTTTAATTCAGCGTATTTTGGTCCTAAAAAGATTGAGAATTTGATGTTCTTCATAGTTGTTCTTGAATTGATTTCGTTCTTGAATATGAGTTGGGATTAAGGAGTTTGTTGATGATTAAGTGTTGTTTCCTTGAGTTTTTTGGGTTAGATTTTATGTATATGATTTGGGTACATGAATTTAAAGTGAATTTGGGAAAAAGAATCGGATTAAAATTATTAAGGATCAAAAAATGAGATCAAAAGTTCGTCAGAAATTTGCCTGAAGAGAGGTTGTTCCCTTAGGATGTGTATAGATTACCGTCAGTTGAACAAAGGTTACCATCAAGAATAAGTATCCTCTTCCGAGAATTGATGATATTTTCGATCAACTCCAAGGTGCCACTTATTTCTCTAAGATAGATCTCAGATCTGGCTACTATCAGTTAAGGGAAAGGGAATGTGATATTCCAAAGACAACTTTCAGAACCCATTATGGTCATTATGAGTTTTTGTTCATGTTCTTTGGTTTGATCAATGCGCCTGCAACATTCATGGACCTTATGAATAGGGTATTCAAACCTTATTTAGATATGTTTGTTATCGTCTTAATTAATGACATACTAATTTATTAGAGGAATGAAGAAGATCATGCTAGTCATCTCAGAATAGTTCTCCAGACTCTAAAGGATAAAGAGTTGTATGCTAAGTTCTCGTAGTGCGAGTTTTGGCTCGAGTTTGTGGCATTCTTATGCCACATTGTGTCTGGAGAGGGAATTAAAGTTGATACTCAGAAAATTGAGGCAGTGTAGAATTGGCCTAGACCTACATCTCCAACAGATATTAGGAATTTCTTGGGTTTGGCTGGCTATTATAGGAGGTTCGTAGAGAGGTTCTCATCTATTTCATCCCCTTTGACCTAGTTGACTCAGAAGATAGTTAAGTTTCAATGGTCTGAAGCTTGTGATAAAAGCTTTCAGGAATTGAAAAAAGAGGTTGAATACTGCCCCAGTATTGACCTTACCAGAAGGTTTTGGGTTGTGTATTAATGCAAAATCGCAAGGTTATAGCCTATGCCTCCAGACAGTTAAAAGTTCATGAGAAGAACTACCCAACCCATGATTTAGAATTGGCTGTTGTAGTATTTGCTTTGAAAATATGGCGCAATTATCTTTATGGTGTTCATGTGGATGTGTTCACCGATCACAAAAGCCTTCAGTATGTATTTACTTAGAAAGAGCTCAATCTCAGGCAGATGAGAGGGTTAGAATTACTCAAGGATTATGACATGAGTATTCTTCACCACCCAAGTAAGTCTAATGTTGTTGCCGATGCCTTAAGCATGTTGTCTATGGGTAGTACCGACCAAAAGATGTGCATAGACTTGCACTCCTGGGAGTCAGACTTATGGATTCCAAAGAAGGAGGAGTGGTGGTGATGAATGGGGATGAATCATCATTAGTGTTAGAAATAAAAGGAAAGCAAGACCAAGATCCCATTTTTCTTGAATTAAAGGCAAATGTTCATAAGCAAAAGGTAATGACTTTTGAACAAGGGGGAGATGGTGTATTGAGGTATCAAGGTAGATTGTGTGTACCAAGAGGGGATGAACTCCAAGAAAGGATCATGGAGGAAGCTCATAGCTCCAGATATTCCATTCATCCGGGTTCCACAAAGATGTACCGTGACTTGATAGAAGTCTATTGGTAGGGTAGTATGAAGAAGGGTATTGCAGAATTTGTTGCTAAGTGTCCAAATCGCCAACAAGTTAAAGTAGAGCACCAAAGTCCCGGTGGTTTGAATCAAAATATAAAACTTCCGGAATGGAAGTGGAAGATGATTAATGTGGATTTCATCACAGGTTTTCCAAGGTCTCACATGCAGTATGATTCGATTTGGGTGATTGTTGATAGAATGACAAAATAAGCCCATTTCTGCCGGTAAAGAATACCCATTCAGCAGAAGATTATGCCAGGTTATATATTCATGAGGTGGTAAGACTTCATAGAGTCCCAGTCTCCATTATTTTAGACAGAGGTGCACAATTTACTGCACAATTTTGTAAGTCATTCCAAAAAGGCTTGGGTTCAAAGGTGAACTTAAGTACTGTCTTTCATCCTCAGACAGATGGGCAAGCAAAGCGCACTATTTAGACCTTGTAGGATATGTTAAAGGCTTGTGTGATTGATTTCAAAGGAAATTGGGATAATCACCTACCTCTTATTGAATTCGCTTACAATAATAGTTACCACTCGAGCATCCAAATGGCTCCTTATGAAGCTCCTTATAGGAGAAGAAACAGATCTCCTATTGGATGGTTTAAAGTTGGTGAAGCTGGGTTAATAGGACCAGATTTAGTTCATCAAGCTACGGAGAAGGTGAAAGTGATTCAAGAGAGGTTGAAAATGGCGCAGAGTCGTCAGAAATCCTATACTGAAGTTAGGAGAAGGGAGTTAGAATTTGAAGTAGATGATTGGGTATACTTGAAAGTTTCACCCATGAAGGGTGTTATGAGGTTTGGTAAGAAGGGGAAACTTAGTCCCCGGTATGTTGGTCCTTACAGAATATCCAAGAGGATTGACAAAGTAGCTTATGAGTTGGAGCTACCACAAGAGCTAGCCGCGGTTCATCCGGTGTTTCACATCTCTATATTGAAAAAGTGCATGGGCGATCCTTCATTGATCATTCCAACTGAAGATACTGGGATCAAGGATAGCTTATCTTATGAAGAGATTCTTGTTCAGATTCTAGATCGCTAAGTTCGCAAGTTGAGAACAAAAGAGGTAGCATCAGTCAAAGTTCTTTGGAGAAATCAGTTCGTTGAGGAAGCTACTTGGGAAGCTGAGGAGGATATGAATAAGATATATACATATCTCTTCGAATCTGGAGAAATTCCAGATCAAGGTACTAATTTTCTTCTAAGTACTCATTAATTTATGAGTTGACATGTTGTATTTGCATTGCTTGTTGGGTGTTTGAGCTGAAATTTTGATGTTACACCCTTAGCCTAGTAAGAGTAATCTCATTTGAGGACGAATGTTCCCAAGGGGGAGATATTTTGACATCTCGCAAATCGAAATAACTAGGAAGAAGTTAAGAATTTGGAAATAGTCATTTTTGGAAAGAATTGAAATCTGGGAATTTTGTTAAGGTAGAATAAGTTGAGTTTTTGGTCAACTTCACACAGCCATAACTCCTAGATCAGTATGATTTAGGTGGGTTTCTAGATATCGTAGGAAATATCTTGGAATAATCTTTCCAACGCCGCCAAGTTTGCACGATTCCGAGTACGTATGAATGAGATATCCCCTTTGGAAGTTTGGTTGTTTGATTTAGGAAAATCCAATCAGGATTTTAGGAGGGTAGTTTGGTCTTTTTCTTACCTAATTATTTTATTTCCTTTTTGGGTAATTAATTTGGGTCTAAACTGATCATAGTCAGTTTACGCTTTTGGAAAAGAATTTGGGTTTTAGAGAAGAGAAAAGAAGAGGAGAAAAGAGAAGGAGAAGCGAGGAAATCGTCAAGAACGTTCGAGTTTAGCTTGTGGATTTCGTCAAGGGGTGTTCCCTACGAGGTATGTGAGATCACATAGCATTGGGTTAGTTCACCCATGTGCCAAGCATGTTTAATTCAGCGTATTTTCGTCCTAAAAAGATTGAGAATTTGATGTTCTTGATAATTGTTCTGGAATTGATTTTGTTCTTGAATATGAGTTGGGGATTAAGGAGTTTCTTGACAATTAAGTGTTGTTTCCTTGAATTGTTTGGGTTAGATTTTGTGTATATGATTTGGGTACATGAATCTAAATTGAATTTGGGAAAAAGAATCAGATTAAAACGATTTAGGATCAGAAAACGAGATCAAAAGTTCGTCAGAAATTTGCCTGAAGGGAGGCCGGAGCGATGTGCCCCTGTAGCGCCCGAGGGGCGGGCTCGGCGCACCAGCAGTGATCCAGATTTGAGCTCCAGTAAGTTGAGGATGGCGCAGCGCACCATGGACGCGCACGAATCATCGTTTTTCACCAGTTTTTTGTCGTTTAGCCTATTTAAGTCCTTCTAAAGTGTACTAACACTTTCCATGGATTCTAACTATTCTAAATGACGTCTAAACATCTAGAAATCATCCAAAAACATGAATCATAACCTTGAATCCATAAATTCAAATTCAAGGAAAGTTAAGAGCCAAGTTTAGGAAGTTCTTAGAGTCTTTTCAAGAAGTCTTTTGCAAATGTTTTTAACTTTGTTTTTAAGACTTAAAGTTCAAGTTGAGTAAAGAGTAAAGAGTAAAGCTTGAAGTTCATACCTTCAAAAGTATATGGGGACTATGTATTCCCAAAGGGTTTAAATTGTTTTCACATTTAAATAAGAAAGGAAACCTTGATTTCCAAAGAGCCTTCGGGCTAGTTTTCAGTAATGAGTAAACGCTTTCACAATTAAGCAAGAGAGGAAACTTTGATTTCCAAGATAGCCTTTGAGCTAAGTTTTTGAGCAATTATCTCAAATCACAGACAGCAGTATGTTTTAAAACATAAGAGCTAGTATCAATTTTTGGGAGTAGTATTGAGCACTGATATGGGGGAGAGTTCACACAACTCACAGCCCTCATAAACCATGTAGCCATCATGGGTACAAAAGGGTCATACTTTTTAGATGATTCCTTTAGTGCTTTTTAGCATAGACTAGTGGATCCACTTAGTAGTTCAGGTTCTATACCCTCGGCAAGGTATAGGATGTCCGTGGCAGCGTGAGGCAAAATGATGTATCATCACAATAACTCTTACGTGATGGTTGTCGGTAGGAGAAACTCCCACAAAAGTAATTGTATTCTTATATACACAGTTTATTGTATTTTTAAATCCATTTCCAAGTTATATGTATCTTTGCATACACACAGAGTTAACATCATGTTTTAAACATCTTTTCTTTATATTGCACTTGTTTTAAACTACTTTATATTGAAATGAGTTCAGTTATATTGAGTTCGGTTGAGCCAGCTAAGTTCTTCAGATTCCTTTCAAGCTTAAGTTATGTTTAGCATTCCAACTCACATACTCGTACATTCAATGTACTGATGTCAGTTGGCCTGCATCGTATTTATGATGTAGACACAGGTAACCAGGATCAGCATCCAGCGCATCATTTATTCTAGTTGAGCTCCAGAGTTTGTTGGTGAGTCTCCTTGCTTTCAGATGATCCTTTTTATTGCTTTCAGTTTTAATAGCCAGTTTATTAGGACGTTGTGGGCCTTTCCCAACATCCATCTCAGTTGTTTAGAGGCTTTATAGACAGACAATCAGTTAGTTAAATTCATTTGTCACTACTTTATTATTGGCTTATGTTTTGAGACTTGAGGTTCCCATTTTGGCCAAGTGAATGTTTGATTTTTTAAGCATTCTTAGTATCTTATTATTCAAGTGAGTATAGAGCTTTTGATCATTATAAATATGCATAGAGTCTTCCGCTGAGTAAGTAAGCCAGGCCAATGGTTCACTTGGGGCCAGCAATGGTTTTCAAGTGTCAATCCCACCCAGGGTGTAGGATTAGGGAGTGACATTACCCTTACATGCTCGTACATTTCATGTACTGAGCCATTTGACCTGCATCATTTCATTATGCAAATACAAGTATTCAGAATCATCAACAGACATTTCGTTGAGGTTATGTGATATTTCAGTCAACTTTGGTGAGCCTTCTTATATTTCGGAGGAATTTACCTTTACCTTACAATTAGTAGTTTTGAGATGTCGTGGGTCTTGTCCCGATATCTTTGTATAATATTAGAGCTTCATAGATAGACAGAGATGAAGAGTTTTCTATATTTACTTTCTTTTGAGTATTGTTCAGACTTTCTTATAGTTCACTATTGGAGTTCAATGAATTTAATTCAGTTTTAAGTTTATGTATGCTTGAGTTAGTATTCCGTTTGTAGCCAACCAAGATGAGGGTTCACTCGGGGACCAGCAATGGTTCTTGAGTTCCAACCACGTCCAGGGTGTAGGCTTGGGTCGTGACAGATATGGTCGTTTGAAGTTGACCCAAAGAAAATCTTACATCAAAACTTAATCGGTAAGGAAACTTTCAACTCAACTTTGTGGGAGGAGTTTCTAGTGATCTTAATTAATAACTAAAATCATTCCCACATTAAAGAATTTACCTTTACACATATGGCAAATTTAAGAATCACCCGATACGACCTTACATGTGAATGAAGAATAGTTCGGGTCTTAACTTAGAAATTTTTGGGGTGTTATCGTTTATTTCTTTCATATCTATTGTAATACATTAGAGGCTTGTACACGTGACAACTAGGTTTTGGTGGTATATTTAAGTTAATTATGAATTTCAACACTATTTTATAGTATTAGACTTTTATTCTCACTTAACTTCCGCATTTATCATATTATTTAGGTTTTAGGATGACTTGTCTTGATGGAATAAGATGAGTGTCATCACATCCATACTATGGTACTAAATTAGGTATGTAAGATATATATTATTTGAGAATATATTACTAAACATTTATTTATAATTAATATTGTAAAAAAATAGTTTAATTATTTGTGCATTGCTTGAATTTTAGTTATATGTGTATGAACTTCGGATAGAAATAACTTAAGTTTGATTAAAATAACAAAACTTTAATCATATAAAATTTTAGATATTGCGTTTGAAGTTATATTTGTCAAAACTAATTTTAAATACCATATATCTAAAATTATTTTAAATGAGTAACAATGTGAAAAATATATTTAAAAAGCAGATACAAATTAAATAGCAGGGTCCAAATCGAATATATGTTTAGTCGTAGAGTTATGTGTTGGGATTGGGCTAAGGTAGTTAGTTATGTGTTGGGTTGAAACTAACAAGGAACCTAATGGACGTGTTTTCTAGTTCAGCTAAAGCTTCATAAGAAGATCTCGAAGAAAAAAGGGAAAATTTTTAAAACAACAACATTTTAGCATTTAGGACCCGTTTGGCCATAGATTTCCCAAGTAATATTTGGGGGGAATTTGGCAAATAGTGTTTGTCCATACAATTTGTCATTATTTGGCAATATTTTTGACAAATATCCCAAATACTAGTTTTTCTAGTATTTGGACCAAATCTCATTATTTGGGATCTTTTAAAAATTGAAATTTTACACCAAAGTTTTATCTTTTACAAAAACACCCTCTATAGTAGTTGTTTGTGTTGTATTACATAATTTTTTATGTGAACACCATAGTAGTGATGAAATATTCAGTAAATATGAAAGTAATGATATGGTTGTTGATGAAAATGATGAACAATCGGCTCAGGGTAACAAAGTCATGCGCTTTGTCTACTTCACGATGTATGGAATGATGCTTGCTGAACTCACTCCAAACTACCACATTGCTCCACTATCATAGACACTACTTGTTATTTGTTGCAACAAAGATCCAATTGACTTGTAACACAAACTTATGGTTAGTTTTGCCAGTTTTTAAAACTATTAGATATAAATCATATTTTTCTAAAAAAGTGAAAAATATTTTCCAAATACTATGGCCAAACACATGGTGAAATTTCACCCAAATAATAGTTTCCCATAATATTTGGAAATCTATGGTTAAACGCTAGCTTAATATCACATTTTAGCTACACTTTCAATATTTATTGAAAATAGCTATATTTTTATTTGTTATTTGGTTTGTCATGAGGATGGTTTGTGTATTTTTATTTTTTTTTTGGTTTAACTTAATAGAATACAACTAAGAAATAACAAATTAGAGAAAATCAGGGGAGAGAATCTTTCATATTAGGTAAATAGTTCTGAAAATATATCATTACTTTACAGGATTAGGAGACTAAAATAGGGGACAAATTCTCTCTTCTTCCTCATCCTCCATTAGCGACTTTCAATTCTCCATTGACGATCCTCCTTCTTCGTAGAAAGCAAGACAATTGATCAATGTTTTTGCCAAAAAAAAAAGAGATCGATACAAACAGAAAAGCATGTAAATTGGATTTGGGCTATAAGCTATTGAATCGGTGCAGAACAACACCAAGGTTGTTGGATGCGCCGTTGCTGTCCAAACTCCGTATGCGAAAATATTTCATTGAAAGGTTTATTTCGAATTCAAAGTGTTTTGGATACAACAATTCAAAGTTTTATTCAGAATACATTTTGATTTTGATACAACAATTAAAAGATCAAAATTTGTATGCTAATCTATTTTGAATTTGTATTCTTATCTGTTTGTATGCTTTTTGTTACAAAATTTGTATTTCTTATCTATTTCGAATACACATTTGCACCTAAATATAATTTAGATGATATGATACAAATTGTATATTCAAGCTAATACAATTAAGTTCAACATACATTTTTTACTTCGTAATCTGCATGGGATTCAAATAGTGAATGATTTAATAATTTTGATTTTTTCTTTATGTTGGATGCTTGGAATACAAAATAATTTTTGAATCCTATTTAGTTGATGTTCTATAAATTAAACATTGTATATAATATATTTTAAAAATAAATAACAGATAAAAAATATGTTTTTTGTTTTGGAATCAATTTCTAAATTGAATGAACTTGAATTTGTAAGTAGGAAGTTTCGAATACACATTTGCATTTAAATACAATTTAGATGACGTGATACAAATTATATATTAAATATAATAAAATTTAGAATACGTTAAGAGCCCAAATTTTTTTAACCTAAGACCTAAATCATTCTATAACACCTCACAATTCTACTTTTAAAATTTGAATCATGTAACATCTTAGACTTCCAAAAGGATTAAAGAGGGGTAACAGGCAAGTCCACGAACCCAAAATGGACCATGTTCCCTTCACAACATCTTAGATGGTTCGTTTCGGGGTCCACCACCTGTTTAGGGCATGGTGGACGACCGTCCAAGGCTTCCAAGGTTGGAGTCACCTAGACGGGACCCTAGACGGCCTATGGTGACTTGTACGGTCCGTTCAGGGGTCCGTACAAGTCACCAATCAGTTTTTAAGTTTTCTTTCAACTGCAAACGATCATATATCTCAGTACAAAATGAATTAGGTGACTCATTACCTATCAAATTAAAGGTGTTTGAGTACTCTTTTGAACTACCAAGTTTGCCTCAGTTCGGAGTAAAAAGTTATCCCTTTTTTTGTGAAGCATTGTCGGGCAGGCGAAGCTTCACGATCGGCTAGACGGCCCATGAAGAGTTTAACAAACCGTGAAGCCTTAAATAGCCCATGAAACCGCCCATTTTAGCACCTTTTCAGTTTTAAGAGTTGGGGTTGTTTCAGTATTTCCCCTATGTCGTTTTAGACCCTATTCTAAGTTGTTTTTGAGTGTTTTAACTGGGTATTCATTCAACTAACTAGTTTTCATCAATCATAACATTCAAGTATTTAGAAATTCTTTTAAAAATAACCTAGGGTTCCTCTTCTCCAACAAGAACCCTAAAATCTTCAAGTAAAAAAATCCAAGATACAATGAGAATCCTTCCACCCAAGGTTCTCCCATGTTCCTCCACCCTAAGAACTTCATAAAAGAGTTTCTTTAATCAAAAGCAACCACCAAGATTCCAAGACTAAAGGTTTCCTTCTAAAAACTAATACTCCTCCTAAAGCTCAAGTTAAATCAAGTCTCCACCAAGGTTTCCATTCTAAAATCTTCATAATCAGGTATGTAAGGCTATCATAGTGTTGCACTAGTTCGTCCTCACTCGTTCTCACGCCCTACATCTACTTTCAAATCAGTAAAAGAGTAATCTAGGGTTCTATCCTTAGATTTCAGTATTCTTGAGATGAATTGATATTGAGTTATGAATTCTTGAGTTGTTGATTGTTGAATTCCTATACCTAATAATTGAATTGTCATACAATGTGATTTGTAATTTCTGAGTTGATTGTTCATGACTATTTTTCAGCATGAGTCCTATTTTAAGTATTCAGTGAATTCTTATTGAGAATCTTTTAAATAAAACATTATTGTTTAAACTGAGTTTTGAGGAAGTAAAGCGCAGTTTGAGAAAGAGTATAAGGGAGCTAAATATTTCCCAAATGTTTCATTTTTACATGAATAAAAAGAGTAGACTTTTTTTTAGAAAAGTTAAATGAGCTTTCAGAAATATTAAGTACAGAGCAGTTACCTCTTAAAGATTCATATTTTGAGTAATTATCTCAACCCAAAATGTATATTTATATTAAGCAAAGAGAAACCTTATTTTCTAAATGAACAATGAGTTTCAAAGACAGTTCAGAGCGGTTACCTCTTTTAAGAGGATAGTTTGAGCAATTATCTCAAACCAAATAAAGAGTAATGTTTTTATACATTTGAGGAAGAGTATATATTGTTGGGAGTAGTATTGAGCACCGATATAGGGGAGAGTTCAGACAACTCACAACCCCCATAAACCATGTCTTGCCAACATGGATACAAGATCATATATACTTTTTAGGTGAATCCTTAGTGCCTTCGGACAGAGCATTGTGGATCCACTTAGTTGAGGTATTCTTTATCCTGGCATGATATAGGACATTCCTGGCAGCGTGGACAAGACTATGTATCATCACTTAGCTCATAGTGATGTGTATTTTTATATATCACTTATTATATTGAGTTTCAGAGATGACTAAGTATTTTTTGTAGAGTTTAAATGATTACATTCCTTTAATCCTTTACATTTAGTTGCGTTTATGTTTTATCTATTTCAATCATTCTTTTCAGTTATTTATTTATTTAGTCATATTACATATGCGTATATTCAAATGTACAGATGTCATTCGACCTACATCCTTTTATGATTCAAATACATGTGTTCAGGATTATACACAGGCGTTTCTTGAGATCACTTTACACTTCAATTAGCTTTTGGTGAGCCTCCTTGTATTCTGGAGTTATTCACATTCACTTTCAGTTTAATAGTTTTGAGATGTCGCGGGTCTTGTCCCGACATCCCTCTTTAATAATACATGCTTCATAGATAGATAGAGTCGAAGAGTATCTCAGTACTTTCTTTCCTTTAAAGATGTTATAGAAACTATTATAATTATTGCAATGAATGCTTTCAAATATTCGAGTTGATTTTTATTTTGAGAACGAATTGTATTTTAAGCCTATATTTGCTTGAGTTAGTTTTCCGCTTGTAGTCAGTCAGGATGATGGTTCGCTTGGGGACCAGCAATGGTTCTCGAGTGCGGGCCACGTCTAGGGTGTAGG
The DNA here is from genome assembly GCA_029582605.1 of Solanum gracilifrons. Lineage (NCBI taxonomy): Eukaryota > Viridiplantae > Streptophyta > Magnoliopsida > Solanales > Solanaceae > Solanum > Solanum gracilifrons. The sequence goes on from JAJOOH010028665.1 coordinate 13,436, forward strand.
CTCGGGACGTGACAATACAATTAAGTTCAAAATACATTTTTTAATATGTAATCTGTTTCTGATAAAAATGAATGATTAAATGGTTTTGATTTTTTGTATGTTGGATGCTTGGAATATAAAATAATTTGGAATCCTATTTAGTTGATCATCTATAAATTAGACATTGAATATAATATATTTTTGGAATACATAACAAATAAGAAATACATTTTTTGTCATGGAATTCAATTTTTTTTTAAAATACATTTTCTTATTGTTATTATGATTGCAAATTTCTATGTTTTGATGATTGTAATACAAATTTTGTTGGAATTTGAAGAAAGAATATATGTTTTTGAAAAATATACAAATCAATGTTGTATCTTTTCTGAATGAACACGAGTTTACATAAGTATATGAATATAAATATGCTTCTTAAATAATTACAAATTGATTTGGCATACATATTTGAATAAATACAAACTAATAAGGAAGTACAAATGTCATTATACAAACCCAAACATGAAAACCATAATGAATAAGTACACATATCATACATATTGCAATGAATACAATTTAAGAAGGGATACAAGATTATGAAGAAAAAAAAACACAATTACACTGTGTGAAAGAAATAAATAGATACAAATATGGTTCTTAAAGAGTTACAATCAATTTGGCATACATATTGAAATGAATACCAGCTGATAAAGAAATACAAGTTTCATTATGGAAATTGCAACATGAAAACTAGAATGAATACAAATACAAGTTTGATGCTAAGGAAGTTGTTCTTCCATAATTTGATTTTCATCAATTTTATTGACTTCGCTGCTGATAGATGAAGTACCTATAATTTTCCTTTTCTTAGATTTGCTCTCTTTAGCCATTTTTCCTTTTCAACTGTGAAGATATCAACTACAAAGGAAATCACAATGGGAGCCACGAAAGCAGCAATGAGGTTGAACCACTTGAATATGATTCTATTGTAATAAAAATTAATACTTTTTCTTATTGTTTCTAATTCTCATCATTAAGGCGACTCTGTATTCATGAGTTTTCCTATTTAATTAACGTTCGTAATTGGAGAAGCAAACTCGAGGAGCTCTTTGCTATTTTCGAATTGAATCACGTCTTTTTCAGGTAATGCAACAATTGCCTCAATCCCATCTCCACTGGGACTATCGATAAAAATGAAGCTGCATCCAATCCCAATTACTGGAAGCGTTACCCTGCTTGGCTTTCCCCATCCAAAATCCAAATTATCCAATGGGTAATTGCACATACTGCCACCTTTATACAATTCAAATTCATTAGTGATCGATGGCAACTCAGATCGTAGCGCCACTAGCTTGTTCTGTTTCACATGATCCTCCTTCTTCACTTCATCTTTACCTTTCCTTATCTCGCGAACCACTCTGCCGATTGTCATTTCATCCTCACTCATTGTTACCACTTTGATATAACTAACCATATTCCCTATTGCCCGTGTTGGTAGTGGTGGATCCAATATTGGACGTAAATTCACAGCTAGTGCCAACAAGGATGGTTTAAAGGAGCTCGAGTTTGCTCGAGCTGCTGTTGCAGCGCACTTATAAATTAGTGCAGACAACACATCAAGTCGGGTAGGATTTTGCACCCCTGTTTCTGATGTCACTTGACTTTTCAGCATCTCAAGTTTCGAATTGGAAAATAGGTACCTTTTTCTACCACTGGGTTGATTGTGAATTATTTCATCAACCATAGTAGTATCGGTGTGAATAATATCAGTGGATGGTGAAAAAATAGACGATCCGATCATTTGAGGGGAAGGTATATTGGCGTTCTCATCATCACAAGCTATGGAAGCCCAATCACTAATGAAATTGGCGAGTGTGCATCCATCAGAAATTTTGTGTGATAGGCTAGCACCTATAGCTAATCCGCCACAATTAAAATGGCTTAATTGAACAAAAAGTAAATTTTCCTCATTTAGAGTTAAACCGCCAGGTATACCTTTAGGAAAAGGTAGATATTCAGGGCTAGTGTCGGGAAGATTGACGACTTCAGATATTGGACAATCGTATCGAACGTTGGTAAATTTGGCTCCCCTATCGTTGCAATCGACAAAAGTGTTATCTCTTAGTGTTCCAGCAAATGGATAGTAAGAGGACAAAACTTTGGATAGTGATTTTTCAATAATGTTGGATACTTGTTGTGGTGTTTTAGAGGGGAAAGGATAAAAGGCTGCAATTGAATTGAAGACTGGAACCATGATTTGATCATTTATAGAAAGATTGTAACGCCCAAGTGAAAAAGGGGTAGGACAATTAGGCTTAATAATCTTTTCAGCCAAAGATACAAGCCTTGATGCTCCCATCCTTCCTTTGAGTTTGATCTAGATAGGTGTTTTGTAACCTATGCTAACATTCACTACTTATATAGTAGGCAAGGCATCCAGGCAATGAGCAATTCATGTCCTACCTGACATCTCACGTGTAGAATCCATGTGTCTACTTGCTTAAACAAGTTCAAGTGTCTACTTGTACCTACTCAAAGATGGAGAGCGTAAATGCTAACTGAGATCAAGTTAGAAAAATACATTTATGTGAATATTTTTAGTTAGTCGTCAAAAGATATCACTTTTCTATATTCTGAAACTATTTAACTTTAACATTTTAATGTTTATCTTTAATGAAATAATTTATAACCATAAAATTGTCTATAATTATGTTAAACAACAAACTTCAAAAATCTTTTTATTTTATTTTCTACCCATTGTATCGAGTCAAAAACCATCAATTAAAATAAGATGGAGGGACTGCAATTTAGTGGGGTTTAAAATGAGCATGATTTTAGTTTATCTATACATTTTATATTTTGGTGTTATATGCATTAGGGTGAAGCTACAGGCCAGAATTCATTTGAATCAAATTCAAATACTATATTTTTTAATAAAAAAAATTTAATATTTACTTATATTATTAAGTTAGAATTCGATAATTCAAAATCACGAATTACAAAATATTTATCATTGATATATTACGTAACTTACGAGCTACCAATAATAAATTAAGTGATCCACAAATTATGTAGGCACTTTGAAATCAATTAAGTGAACATGGCACGATTGAGTCGATCAAATATTGTATTCAATGTCAACTTTTCCATTTCATTGCAATTCAAATTAAGCAGCAAATCATTTAACATCACCCACATGGAAGAGATAAAATAAAACAATAATAGTATTTATTTATTAAGATTTAAGAGTTTTGACGGATATTTATTAAATAAAATCAGCAAAGTTTGTTTGAGAATTTTGAACTATTCGATAATACGATTACTTAATTGACGGATATTTAATTATTATTTGATTTAGTTGATGGTTAATGGTCCAACTTCATAATTTATTAAAGACCATATTTCACTCGACCCATATATTAAAATAAGTGAGCGAGATTTATCACTTTTAGGTTCATAATTAATTTTAGAAGAAAAAAATGGAAAAGAAAAGGAAAAATTAGGTCAAGAAGCCTAATTTGCAATAATTTATTTCATTCTGTTAACTAATATTTTTCCAAACAAATAGTAAAATATTATTCCCTCCGTTTCAAAAAGAATAACCTAGTTTGACTTGGAACATAGCTTAAGAAAAGAAAGAAGACTTTTTAATCTTGTGGTTCTAAATTAAAGTTATGTTAAATGTACCAAAATGCCCTTTAATCTTGTGGTCTTAAACATGTCACGTGGAAAGTTAAAGTTAAAATGTTGTCAAAAAAAGAAAAGGGTCATTCTTTTTTAAACAGACTAAAAAGGAAATAATGTCATTCTTTTTTAAACGGTGGGAGTATATAATGGCAAGTTGGGTAATCATTACGCAATGATAGGTAGAATATATGACAATTCAATTGTTATGGGTTAGCTACTCATAAAATTGTTTGTTCTTTTTCTACAGTTGCAATTTGAGAATTTTTCTTTTAACTCGTTTAGGTGCTGGAAAATTTTTGTATGGTAACTTATTAATATAATTCATGTTTTTAATAATATTAATATATATAATTAAATATTAGGTGTATTATATTATATGAACACTATTAGATTTATAATATTGGAGGAATGGGACTTAGCCCTAGACTTGAAATTTAAGAAATATGAGACTTGACATATTAGTTGGGATCAAGACTTATGAACTTGACTATAGATTTGGGTGAGTTTTTAGATCTAGGCTAGACATATTAATATGAGTGTCTACGGACTTGTTTGCTTACGAATATTGTACATTTGAATAGATTGCGTGGATTTGCAAGCTCAATGAAAAGGGAAGACTCAAGTCCTGGAGTGATTGTTCAATTATTTGAGGCAAATGGATTTCTCAACCTTTATTAAGTGTATAGAATCGTGTATTTCCTCGTTGTATGTGTTGGGGAGTAATGAGACTTGGTGATTGGGTTGACTTGTCCATATTGAATAATTCTAATGATGAAAAAGGGGTAGCAAAAAGGCAATGTGATTAATTACTGGTGTGTGATGTGTTGAGAATGGTTTGAAAAGCTTATTGATTCATTGTTGATGTTGTATCACGATTGTGTTGTTGTGAATTGTGCATTGTTATGGAAATGGTCATCTCCTCATTATTTGTGTGAACATGTCATTTTCATTGGTTTTGAGATATGGTTGTGACAAGTATTATGTGAATTGAGGAAGGATAAAAAATTAAAGAGGATGTACCATTTCGAGAGACGTGTCGCGCGCCGCAGTGTATATTATGATTAGAGGGACGTGTCGCATGTCGTGATGAATTTTATTCTCGAGGATCGTGTCGCATGCCGCGATGAATTTTATTATTGAGGATCGTGTCACACGCCGCAACGGATGCATGGACATATATGTCCTCATGAATCCCGGACTGAGAGACAGCGGGTGTGTATCGTTAGGTCAGGCATGCATCACTATACTTGACATTACATTTCATTGCATTGCATGTCTATATCATTTGTGAACTTGTGATTGATGAAATTGATCTCGTGTGTTGCCGATCTGTTATTGTTGGATTGTTGTTATTGAGTTATGTGCTATGTAAATTGTGAACTGTTTGCTAGGTTGTGCTGATTTTATGCAGGTTGTAGTTGTGGAGGTTCGATGTCACTCCCCGAGCCTATACCCTAGACGTGGTCGACACTCGAGAACCATTATATTGCTGGTCCCCAAGCGAAACATTGGCTTGACAAACTACTTAACGAAAGACTTACTTAACTGATAAAAGGCTTAAAAACAATTTTTTGATCATTTAAACTCACAGAAAAAAAACTCAACTCCAATTGCCTGTAAAATACAGAATACATAAGTATAATAGTTTGTAAAACATCCCAAGGAAAAGTAAATACTGAAAGACTCCTCAACTCTATCTATCTATGAAGTCTCTACTTCTCAAGATGGATATCGGGACAAGACCCACGACATCTCAAGACAACTGACTAAAAAATAAATGTGAAGTCCCTCGGAATTTGAGGAGGCTCACCCAAGCTATCTGAAGTGCAAAGTGATCTCAACGAAATGCCTATTGATGGTCCCGAACACTTATATCTGCATCATAATAAGATGCAGGTCGAATGACGTCAACACATTAAATGTACGAGTATGTAATATGACTGAATAAAAAAAATAAAAGAACTGAATGGCTGAAAGCAACTCAAATGAATCAAAGCATGAACATGAAGTGAAAACCATTTAAGCTTTACCATGAGATATGTGATACGTCCAAACTTACACTTCAAATAAGAAGTGTAAACGGTCGAAGTCAATTTGCAGAACTCAACTAGAGTTGAGGTCGATCCCACAAAGAATTTTTTTACAGATAAGGTTTCACTATCGCATTTATTCGAATGTTGTTATTATCTCATAGGCCAATAACAAATGAAAGTAAATTGGGTATGGTTGAATTGTTATAATTACCAAAACTTGCAGTCAAAATCACGGCTCAAGACTAACAAACTATTTCGTTGTAAGATTGATTCAATTTATTAAGAGAAACCAGGATTGTGTTCACCATAACATTAGTTCTAGTGTTCTCCCGTAATTTGAGTGTCAGGCAAATCAATGTTTACAGAATCCTTGCGAGTTAAATTTATCTAACGCTTCTCAGCTAATCAGATAAGGATCACTCATGTTCTCTCGACCTTAGAGTGTTACTAACATTGAACCTCGCTTGAAATTATGTGGTGTTAAAGATATTTTCTCTCGAACTCAAGCTTTAATTCCAATTAATTTAATTCAGCTTTTTCCTTACTGGTATTTCTCTCTCGAACAAATACAAAATGCAGGCTCGTCTAATGCGTGCTCTCACTAGACTAAAATGCTATTGAAAGCTAAAAACTACAGGTTGTACACACAGACTGCCTTTTACTCGTTTTACGAAATCGCAACTAGAATATCGTCATAGATCCCACAACCCCAGTCGTGGTATTTAGCCACTCTTGCTTTCACATAAACAATAAGTAATTAGGGATGAAAACATATTGAGAAAGACTTACGACAATAATTAGCAAATCAACAACCACTTTGATAATCTGATAATCTGATAATCTGAATCCGAATTTCCAACTGATAACAATAATAAAAGATCCAAATATCGGAAGCTAAAAGTAATACTGTGTTCTTAGTCGTAAAATGTAAGATCCTGAATAATAATGCAAAAATGACCTAAAGTAGTTCAAAATAGAATGTTTAAAATGAGTCCTAGTTAAACTAGGATTGAAATGTTGGATGGCTCTACGGCCACTTCTACGGTTTGTAGAGGGTTTCATGGGACATGAAGCCCTCTGTGATCTTCCTTTTAACTTTCCCAAAGGTTGGGTCTTTAATGCCTTCACTGGAAAATGCACCACGGGAGCTACCACGGTCCGTAGTGAGGACCACGGCCCGTGAAGTGGACCATGGTCTTCACTTGGGTTTCAACCTTCTTTCAACTCTCCCTTGATGTCACACTGGTTCAGCTTCACGGCAGGTACCACGGTTCGTGGTGAGGACTTCGGCCCGCAGAACCCTCTGTGGTCTTCACTTGGTTATTCCTGCTCTTTATCTTCTCAAGGACCAACACTGCCTTACTTCCACGAGCTCCACTACGGACCGTAATGAAGTTCACGGTCCGTGAAATTGGCCGTGAACTTCACTTGGTGGACATTAGTTCTGCTTCTTTTTTCGCGTTTCTATACAACCCATATTCTACCTACACATTTAACAAACCTATCAAATAATCCAAAATTTCACTTAATTCCAGTATTAGTTCATAGTTATTAAGCACCAAATGTGCCACTATTTCACGGCACATCAACACCCTCAACTTAGAACCATTACTTGTCCTCAAGTGATGAGAAAAACAAATACAATCAGCCTTCAATTCAATTCCAGATTTATGACACTACGCAGCAAATATTTCAAGTACAATTTGTATCCCAAACCTCTGAATCTAACATGTAAGGATCAATACATGAAATCTCATTACTCACATACAATCATGCTTATACCCGTAAATTATCGGCTCACAACAAACTACCATAAGCTTGCCCTTGCTTTCAAGCTTTACCTTCAAACACCCGGAATAGGATCACTATAGGACTTTGTTGGCTTGTAACATAGGCTCGGGGCTAGGGAATGGATATTTGATTTCGTGAGTGATTAATCCCTTGGTTTTCCAAAATGTCATTTTCACATACTCTTTTCTGAGTGATTCCCTCTTTTTGTTATTGCAGCCCAATCCAATAGCTATTATTTTCTTTTTCTTTTTTCCTTTTTCTCTTCTTCTTTTTTTGTTCTTTTCTTTTTATTTTTTATATGCAATTTTGATATTCACTTAGCTCACTAGTCAAACCTTCTTTTTCCCTTCTTCTTTCTTTTCGAATTGCAATCACCCTCAACTTAGGCTTTTGGCCTGAGTTGTGATGTCGTACCTTCGGAGAACCAAGAATATAATATATGTTGGGTAAGAACAAAGACTGATTTAAGGCTCAAATTTGGTTCAAGTGATAAGTTTTTCATTTGGTTATTTTATTTTTGGCTTTTGACTGGTTTAACAAATATGGCCTACTGATCCTTTCCTATCCGGTTACTCTCAGATTCAAGCAAGTCTACTTAGGCAAGTTCTAATTTCTGCTCCTAGTGTTAGACTTCAATCAAAACTTACACACACACTACACAGGATTGCCTTTTTTTAGTTTCTTGGTTCACTAATTAATTTGTCAGATTAGCCATGTTCAACATATCAGTATCTAAGATGTCATCTAAAGATTCTAACAATCAAACTCAGATTCAGGTTCTCAATTTTCACAGATTAGCTGTTGCACAGCTCAACACATAAAATACCCAAAATAGTAATACACAAAGACAACCTCCATTTTTCTAACAGTTATGGCACGTTGCTCACCATCCCCTCCCCAAATAAAAAGGACTTTTCCCTCAAAGTCGATACAGAACAATAAAACACACAGGCTATGAGGAGGGGTCATACCTACGACGCTCTAGGCGTCGGTCGTCCGATCAGCATTGGCACCCTTATCAATGGGTGCACTCTTAGAACTCGGGACATGATTAGTTTAGTCCTCATTCGTCGGAGCAGGTGCTCTACTACCAGAAGCTCCAACTAAGGTTGTATGTAATTGTTACTGATCAAGGGCTTTCTTTTCCCAAGTTTCCCTCTTTGATGCTCTACGATCTCTCTTTTCTTGCCTCTCTGGCTGGGTCAATAGGGGTCTCCTCATCAAGTTCTCCAGCTTTGTGTTTTCTCTTGCCAGATTTACTCGTGGGCGGTTCTCCCCAAAGATCATCAATTGATTGAGTGGAGGGTGACCGATTTAACATTTGCATCATCGACTCTGGCATGACCGGAGTGGGCACCTGTACTGGTTTTTTAGCTAGCTTAGCAATCTGAGCGCGCATCTTGGCCAACTGGTTCTGAACTCTTCAGTATCTGCTGAACCGGCAGCCTAGAATCGATTCTGAACAAGGTTCTCCAAACTATCCATTATGTCCTTTAAGACTGATAGCTCCACCCTGATCTCATCTTTGATCTTCTTTTCCGCAGTTAATCTGCAACCAATTTCTGGTCTGGCGCTAATCTGCAACCAATTTCTCAAGAAAAAGCATAAGGATAGTGATAAAGGTACCTGGAGCCTGGGAAGCCGAAACTGGAGGTGGTTGTGCCTCTGTGGAAGGCTGTGATGACTCTCTTTGTCCTGGACCTTTATCTGTATGTGGGATATCAATTTGGACATGTGGAACAACAACTAAAGTACTCACAGTGGCGGACTTTGCACCAAAGAGATGGTTTGCTACATCCTTGATTTTAGAAACCTGGGTTAGTCTGAATGGATCACCCCATCTGTCAACCAGGTTGTTCGGAGGAATGCTCACTCCTCGACATAATTTCCCTATTAGACAGGGAAAATGAAGTGCATCTCTCTCATTTAGCGTCTTGTTTCTCATCTCGATTGCTATTATCAGTCCCGCATTGACCGGGTAACCAACCATACGATAGGCTACCAAAGAGGCAAGGGAAGGTGACAAAGTGTTATAATTAGCTGTCGGTCACAATTGTGCACGGATGACAGCCCATCAAACCTTGCCTGGAAAAGATAGCGAAGCTTTAGTGATGAGTGTTGGAGTTTGTGGTGACCCAAACTGCATTTTCCTCATCTATGGCAAGCTGTTTCGCAATCTAGCGTAAAACCCTTTCTCGAGAAGTCTGATCTTCCATCGTAGCATCACTAGTGACCTCATGATGTTTGCCCTCGAAAAGGCCAACTAAAGTTGGTGCAGAGTATTCCGGGCAGTACAACATTCTGTTAATCGAAGCCTCAGAAATATCTATTGATTTGCCCCTAACTATGATTGAGTTAAGTGGACCCCAGGTAATAGTCATGTCTTTCTGTCCACGTTTCACGGTCTCTGTATCCGCAACAAAATTCATCAATGTAGCTGCATAAGAAGAATAAAATTTTTTGGTCAGGTGGCTAGAGTATTCGCCAGGTGCGTTGTCCATCCAGTCGAACTGATGGAGCTAAAATATCTTATAGATGTTCGAGAATGCTTGGATGTCAGCTACCACCACCCTAGTTTCAGGCATTATTGCTCGATTCTTTAAGCCTCCAATTTTGTTCACAATGTCATTGTCGAAGAACTTTTTAGACCGGTTGACAATCCACATGAAGCGATAATAGGCAATCACATGTGGTCTCAATTGTGGGTTAGGTTCCTGAGCTTCATATACATCACCATGGTATCATCATCGGTGATTTCCTTCTCATCCTCTCTATTAACTGCTTCATCTCGGGCTTCACTCTCAGCTTCTGTATTAGCCACATGTGGAGAGGTACTTGTGTCATCTTGAGAACTGCCTTCAGATTCAGCACTGCCCCCTAGTCATTTGCAGATTGGCTACCAACAAAAGCATCAGATTGATTTCCTGAGTTTTCCTCGTTATCAGAACTACTACCTCCCTCTTCCGCCTGAGAAGGAGAGTCCTGGAGAATAGCTCTTCTAGCCAATGATCTAGTAGCCCAAGGCGAGTGATCTTCAGGTGTAACATTTATTTGCACCTCAGACCCACTCGCTTCGGTGTTGTCATGACCCTCTGATTGCGAAGCGGTGACGGGGGCAGGTTTGTTAGCATTCTTTCTTTTGGGACCCATTGTACCTAAAAAATAGAGAGCTCATTCGTAATCAACACAGTCAAATAACGCACTATCGGGTACTCAGACTTCCCATGTGTAATATCATCATGACGCCTTGCCTTAAGAATGCCGTCACCCAATCTATCATCGAGAAAGGCCACGAAATCAAAATACGAACAACCACTAAGTATAGGGGGAAAAATAAAAATTACAAACAAAGGAAATTCTATGGGCATTTGTATGGGCCGTGGTATGGACCATGGACCGTGAAATCCCTTGTGGAGTTGAAACATAATCAGTGTGCAAAATGAGTATTTGACAATTTTACCAAGGGATGTTCACGGATGGGTTCACGGCCCGTGGAGTGCACCACAGTTCATGATACTGCCTATGAACTTAAACTGAGGGATGGGTTGCCTTCAAGTGTGGTCTACGACAAGCTTCATAGCCCATGGTATCTTCCTCGGTTCGTACAGTCTGTCGTAGTCTTACACCTGGGGCAATATGTCAGTCGCTTTCTTCCCAACATCGAAATTTAGCACTTAACCACCATTTTTACACCAATACAAGATCTTCCTATAACTGAAGCTTTACCCTACTTCTTACTCAACTAAATTACTTAACCTAAAGTCCACCACCTACCAACAAATTTGACCCTTTGTTATAGACTAACACACAAGAACAACTAAAACTTCCCAATTTGACTTACCCACTACAATTCAGTACAAATCACAAGTAACTCGTCACATACTTTATACAAAACTCGACTAAATCGAAGTAACTCAACTCACAGTTATACAAGATCAACCTTATGGCAAGTGATGAAAGAACTTACTTGGAGTTCAGAAACAAATTTCGCGCAGAAGGATGAATCAATGATTGCGACTAGAGGTTCTTGACAACTTAGGATTAAGCTTGGAATCTTTGATGAATTTAGGAATTATGGATGATGGGAACTATTTTAAACCTCTTAAGAACCATTATGGAAGAGAAAATAGGGAGAAAAACCTTACCTTTGGCGTTTGAAAAGCAATATGTATGTTTTAATTCAATTTTGCCTTCCACAGGTCTGGTCAGTTTCTTGAAAGTACCGGGTTGACCTAACACTTGACTGCGGAAGACTAAGGATTGTGAAGTTGCCCGTGAACGGCATCACTGTCCGTGAAGCTGTTCGTGAGTGCAACTTGAAACTTGGTATTCATACCTATGGTTCAGGAGAGGCTAAACGGTCCGTACAAACTTTAACGGACCGTGAACCCTTTTTATGCAATTTTCAATAGCTTCTGTACTTTTGTCCTCAAATTGATGGACCGTGAAAGTACCCGTGAAGAGCACAACGGATCGTGGGAATGTCCGTGAAGTTCAATCTGCACTAGGTCCTGCATTTTCCCACTTATTCTCTCTTGCACACATTAGCACACAGTGACTTTATAAAATCAAAGAAAAATAAGGCAAAAGGGAACATACCTAATACAATTACAGCTTGGGTTGCCTCCCAAGTAGCGCCCAATTTAACGTTGCGGCGCGACGCAGGTAACTTGATTACTCAGACTTCATCAAGTTTGCATTCCTCTACAATTTTCACATCCTCAGGAGCTCCTAAATATGCCTTGACTCGCTGACCATTAGCTTTGAACTTCTCGCCTTTCTCATTTTCCAGTTCAATAACACCAAATTGAAAAACCTGTGTGACCTTAAACGGTCCAGACCATTTAGATCTCACTTTTCTTGGGAACAAACGAAGTCTGGAGTTGAAAAGTAACACCAAGTCACCAGGAGTGAAACTTTATTTCTCAGTATTCTTGTCATGATATAGCTTCATCCTCTCCTTATACAGTGATGATTTCTTATAAGCTCTTAGACGAAACTCATCCATCTCATTGATCTGATCCAACCTCAAGTTCGTAGTTTCGCTCCAACTGAGGTTTAGCTTCTTCAATGCCCAGAGTGCTCTATGCTCAAGCTCAACTGGAAAATGACATGCCTTTCCAAACACCAGTAGGTATGGAGACATACCAATAGGTGTCTTGAAAGCTGTCTGATATGCTCATAGAGCATCATCCAGCTTCCTTGCCCAATCTGTCCTATTGGCATTAACTGTCTTAGCTAAGATTGTTTTATTCTCCCTGTTGGAAACCTCCACTTGTCCATTGGTTTCTGGGTGATAAGGTGTTTCCACCTTGTGTTGTTTTATACTTGGTCAGAAGTGCGTTGAACACCTTGTTGTAGAAGTGAGAACCACCATCACTGATAATGGCTCTAATACCAAACCTTGAGAAAATGTTCTTTTTCAGGAAACCAACAACACTCCTTCCATCGTTCTCAGGTAAGGCAGCTTCAACCCATTTGGACACATAGTCAACCGCAACCAGTATGTATTTATGTCCATATGAACTCATAAAGGGTCCCATGAAATCAATACCCCACACATCAAACAATTCCACCTCTAGCATAGGTGTCATGGGTTAACTCATGGCCCCGAGAGATGGCTCATTGCCGCTGGCACACATTACAGCTCCTTACTATGTCCATTGCGCCTTGATGAATTGTGGGCCAGTACTACCCACACTAAAGTATCTTGTGGGCAGTTCGAGCACCTCCATGATGACCACCAACTGGAGATGAGTGGCAGGCCTTCAGAATATGCAACATTTCATCTTTCGAAACACGTCGCCTAATTATGTTGTCAGCACAAACCCTGTACAGATATGGTTCATCCCAAAAGTACTTACCCACATCATGCAGGAACCTTTTCCTTTGCTAATATGTCAGCCCCTCGGGTAGCACATCGCTAACCAAAAAATCAGCATAGTCAGTAAACCAAGGAATAAGGTCAAGAGTAGCAACTAAGACTATTTCATCTGGGAATGTATCATCTATCTCAAGCTCACTTTCTTCCATCCTTGCAGCCTCCAACTTAGACAGGTGATCAGCTACCTGGTTCTCACAACCTCTCGTGTCCTTCACTTCAAAGTCGAACTCTTGGAGAAACAGCACCTCTCAGATCAGCCTAGGTTTGGCATCTTTCTTTGCCATGAGATATCTAAAGGCAGCATGATCTGTATGAACTATCACCTTAGCGCCAAGCAAGTAAGCTCTGAACTTTTCAAACGCATACACTACAGCCAATAGTCCCTGCTCAGTGACTGTGTAGTTTTGATGATCCCCATTTAGCGACTTACTAGCATAGTAAATTAGATGGAACATCTTGTTGCGCTTCTGACCCAACACAACACCTAACGTAGTCCCGCTAGCATCACATATCACCTCAAATGGTTCTGCCCAGTCTGGGCCAATAATCACTGGTGCTGAAGTTAGCCTTTCTTTTAGGCACTCAAAAGCTTTGAGACATGCCTCATCAATGACAAATTTCATCTCCTTCTCCAAAAGCTTGCACATAGGGTGTGCAATTTTGGAGAAGTCCTTGATGAAACGTGTCACGCCCCAAGCTAACCCCAAGACGTGGACACGGGACCTAGGACCACAAGTGATCCCAAGCTAACCCTGCTGGCCTGATCATGAGCATACTAAAGATAATAACCTAATGCGGAAGCTGAATCATAAATAGATCTGAAAAGATGGGGAATACCCATATACTATAACTGAATATATCAAATCTGAGAGTTTAATACAAAAGAAATATCAAACTCAAGATACTAAGCTGAATCTAACTATGTCTGAAATAAGCCTCTAAACTGACTAGAAATGTTGGGACATGCCCCAACTAGATCTAGCAAAACTGAAACTAAAGACTAAAAGCGATAAAGATAAACATGTCACTAGTCATTGAAGAATGAGGACTCACCACTGATACTGCTGAACTGAAGACCAGGAACCGATCTAAGCGTGATCTGGATGCTGAGAACCTGAACCTACATCACGAGAAAATGTAGCGCACGTATGCGTCAGTACTTGAAAGGTACTGAGCATGTAGGATAGAGTAAAGCTGAAATAACATATAACTGAACAAA
>JAJOOH010028666.1:0-33173 GCA_029582605.1 Solanum gracilifrons
TAGATAGAACCTGGTCGGTGAAGATGGAGGGTTTCGGTGATCTATGGGTCCTTTTCCGGCCAGATCTGGTTGATCTCCGGCGACACACAGTAGCACTGTCGTCTCCCTTCTGGACTGGTCGCCGGGGAAGATAGATGAGTTCGCCGGAGAAACTGAAGAATGTTCTTACCTTCGCCGGGGTTTGCTGTTCGCCGCTCGCTGGTCCGAGCAACTGGAGCTGCTGCTCGTTGTTATCGTCCTCACTGGAGCTTAGGAGGAGAGAGAGAAAGAGGCTCGCCGGTCGGAGCTGGTCCTCGCGTTGCTTCTGGCCGGCGCAGCCTTCGATTTCGGCCGGAAAATACCAGAGAGAGAGAGAGAGAAGGAAGAGAGAGAGAGAGCACCGTGTTGTATATAGTGATGAAGATGTCAACCATGATCAAAAGAGAATTTTTTTTGTTTGAACTCTTATTCAGGAGGTTGGTATCTTTTTAATTTCGTTTTTCACAAGATTTTTAACTCTCATAGAATAGATACAAATTGTGTGAAAAATGATCTTTGCATAATATTTACTCCCATATTTGCTAGATAATTTGTTTTCACCTTTTTATAACTATGTTGAAAGAGAAGTTACCTTAATCTTTGTCTATGTTAATTATTTAATAATGTGTCAAATTAAGCTAAAACGTTCTATTTTTGTAATTTAGAAAAAAGCTTTAAGTCAATATCAATCCTCGATCAAATTTAGAAATAAATTACATGAACAAATTACCTATACGAAACTAATACTTTGATGATTTATTTATTTTGACTTTAATTACTAAGGGATCGTTTGATAAAGCGTATTAGTAAAAATAATTTAATGATTGATCTCACAAAATTAAATATAACTATCTTTATTTTTTTGAAACTCCAAAATAATTTGCACTAGACAAGTCCAATACAACATGCTCGACTTAAATTACATTGAGAAAAAAAAAACATTTTAAATTACAGCTTCCAAATTAATAGAGCCACCTCGAAGTCTTAAAAGACCATTTGATAGCAGATTAGAAGTTAAGTTATTTATATACTCCCTCCGTCCCTATTTAGTTGTCCATATTTCCTTTTTTAGTTGTCCCTATTTAGTTGTCCATTTTGACAAATCAAGAAAAGACAACAAATTTTTTCCTATTATACCCTTATTTACTCTTCTTGAAAATTTCTAGAAGTGTATGTTGTTTCCCTCCAATTTATTTCACTTGAATTCAAAGAAGTGATTGTAATTTTGAAGTGAAAAGTTGTCATAAGGGTAAAATTGTAACTTTACTGTGCTAATCATTGTTGCCTTAATCTGTGTGCCATTTCTAAAGTGGACAACTAAAAAGCGACGGAGGGAGTATTAATTTTTGTAAGTATAATATCATATTTAACACACCAAATATTTTCCTTGAAAAGTTCACAAATTATTGAAGAAAAATAATAATTGTTGAGCTTGATTTGAGATTTAAAAAGTATGATTTACTTTTTTGATAAACCCAATTCGAATTTATATTGAAATTTATTAACTATGAAATGAAAAATGCTATCTTCAATTCGAAGATTGTCAATTTTTTCAATTTCATCATTTCAATCTCCAATTTCACTTCGCAAATTGATCATAATGGATTCTTCATCTTCATCATTAGTTGATAAATCTTCTCAGAAATTGTTTGCTTTAGCTCACCAATTGCGTCTATACAAACCCCCACCGCCATCACCATTTGGGGACGATGATGAAACTGAAGCTGATTTCGAGGAGCAGAAATTGGAAGAAAGGGTAGGGAAGGTTGTTTCCCAATTGGGTTTTCAAGAATCGGTAACCCCAGTTGCTGTTGTGCAGAAAGAAAGATTTAAACCCAAAAGAGCTGCTGTTTTGATCTGTTTATTTGAAGGGGTTGATGGGGAACTTCGGGTTATTCTTACTAAGAGGTCTTCCAAGCTTTCTACTCACTCCGGTTGGTGAATTTTAGACATTTTTTGTAGAAACTTATGGGTTGGAGGGGGAGTCAAAATTTGAAGTTTATGAGTTCTGAACTGGATACAGAACCCGTATCACAGTTATTTATACATATTCAATTTGAAGCTTGTACTGTAGCTCCGCCCCTGATCATAGTGTAGTGTGGTTTTGGTAAATTGTATGCAGAACAAGTAATTTATCTTAAATGATAGTTTTTTTAGTATTGGGATGAAATGGGTCTGAATTGATTTGATATGTGATTTGATGCATGTAGTTGATATTGTCGATGGTGATAGTGTGGTTTTGATGTTTGTTTGGAACTTCAGTCAGCACAATGGATTCTGCTGAGCCTACAATGTATTTTGTCCTATCTTAAGGCAAATTCTTGTGTGTGTTTTTGCTTGTTAAAATAGTATGTAGTTTCTATTAGATTATGAAGAGGATTGTTGTTTGCAATTGGTAATAAAGATGTTTATCTATCTGACATCCTTGTAACTGTATATTGTGTTGAAATTTTTGGGCCGTAGGTGAGAAGATGGGTTATGGTTGTTGATTGATCGTTATAGTGTAGTGGGATTTTGGTAGATTATATGCAGAACTTGTAATTTATCTTAAAGGATAGTTTTTTTTAGTATTGAGATGAAATGGGTCCGTATAGAATGGTTTGGATATAGAGGTGAAGGATTTTCATATGGGCAACTCCAAATAGTTTCTCAGATTGAGATGTAGTTGATTGATTTCTTTGATATGTGATTGTGATTTGGTACATGAAAGAGGTATGCAGTTTATATTGTCGCTGGTGATAGTGTGGTTTGATGTTTGTTTAGATGTAAGTCTTGAAATATGTACCATTTTCTTTTAGATTATTAAGAGGGATTATAGTTCATCATTGGTAATGAGATGTTTGCTGTATCCTATATCTCTGTTCTGTCCATTGATTTCACGATGTTAAATTGATAAGCTGGCATAATGGTTTAATTCTTATCTTGTTTTTTTTCTAGAGATTGTGGTTGGATGCTTCTGAAAACCAGTCTGATACATGTATGTGTTGCTGCTAAAAATGTTGTTGCTTGGATGTTTAGTCAAATTACTATCTTTCTTGTGATTGAAATTTTGGGGCTTGCAAATTTGTCTAATTGAGCCTCATTTTTATTTATTCAAGATATGAACTATCTATAATCTTTTCACCAAGTTGCTTAATGTATTTGTAGTTAATATTTTCTGTTGTTGCTACTGTCCTCTGCTATGTTCTCTAATACGGTGCAAAGGTTAGTTGATTTTACCTAAAATGCTATTCATGCAGGTGAAGTCGCATTGCCAGGAGGAAAAGCAGAAGAAGGAGATGCAAGTGATGCTGACACTGCAACCAGAGAAGCAAAGGAGGAGATAGGACTAGATCCTTCATTGGTTAATGTTGTGACTTGCCTTGAGCCATTCTTGTCTAAGGTATGTGGATATCATCTATAATAGTTCTCACCAAAAAAATAATCCATAATAAGATAAACTGTAGTCTGTCAAGAAACCTTGGGTGGATGTCATCATAGCTTGGTTGGAAGACAACTTGCATCCTTACTATCTAGGAAACCGCATGAATTTTATCAGAAAATTTGCTTGTTTGGATAAATGATAAGAGAGATGTATCTGGAATGTAATGGTGAATCTTCTTAGAAAATCTTCACTGTTCTCTATGCTTGCTGGTTGATGAATTTAGTATGGATGACACACTTCCATAAGGGCCCAATTTCTTCAACAAGATAAATCTATTTAGAGCTTTCTTCCACGGGGGAGATGTGCTCTACAGACGTTAGAACTATGTTAATTTAGCCCTGATATCCTCAAGCATGTGTAGCGTTTAACTGTGCGTTCTTTCCTTCTATATCATATTGTACGGTCTCCAGCAAATCTTCAATAATGCTGGTTATCTGATAAGTTTGTGTTATATTTAACAGCACAAGTTGATACTTTCAAATCATTAGCTGAATATCGAACCAAGTAAACCTTTTAAATGAGATTTGAAATGTTATATCAGAAGAATGAAACAATCCTGTTCACTGTTTCTTCCTTCTATGTCCAACTTAAAAATCATCAGGTCTTACGTTTGCCAAATTTATAGATCTCTTGGCGTCTTAAAAGAGCAGTGTTGCAGTTAATGTACATTAAAAGAGAAAGACATTGCATGTACTTTACTTGTATTATGCTATACTCAATTTAGGTTGCTGTAATTTTTTACGCATATTTGGTATTCCTATTGCATTCAAAGTTTTTGTGGTGGTATGAGTATTCAGGTGCTGTTTTTAATGTTGTAAGCTCAGTTAATATACTGCATATATATTTGAGCTGCACAGAACAGTGAACAGTTATTTTTCTCCTCCCAAAGCGAGTTAGCACTTTTACCATTCAGCAATAAAGCTAATCAATATCCAGAGAAAAACACAACTGGATAGCATAAATGTACACTTTCCAAAACTACTTAAAAGATGCTACAGATCTCAGAATTAGACTTTCAAGAGTATCAATAACCAAATCTAAAGTACTTATTTAAAAAGATCAAATATTGCTGTTGGATGAGAATTGAATTTGAAAAATGTTAATCGTCTTAGGACGGAGCGAGTTGATGAAGGTGATCAATGTCGATATCTTAATTAAAGCATTCCACTCTTTTCTAGTAGACTTTTGAAATATCAACCATTTCCTTCATTCATAAGTACCGGGTAACTCTTGTCCACCAAGAGTCCACTGAAGAAATCACCTAATGCTTTTGCCTCCTCTAGAATCTGTAATCTTTTGACACTTCATGGTTCTCAACCCACTTGATGGACTACTAGGCCACACCCTTGGGTGCAGATTACAGAGGTGTTTTTACCTCTCTTGCATCCAACTTCATTATCATTAAATCCACATCCTTGGGCGTGGATTATTGAGGTGTTATTACCTCTCTGGCATCCAACTTTATCATTTACAACTTTCAGAACCATTTTCCTTCCAAAAAAAGGTCCTTGCTTGGTCAGCTTCTTTTGCCTGTCTTTTAGTAGCAAGAAGTTTATATGTGGATATCTTGAGGAAATCTTTGGTGGACCTCATTTATGATTTATGTATAGTTTGCTCATCTGTTGTATTCAAGCTTTACCAAGTTTTTCTTGTCTCAAACTTAGTGCTGGTGTTGAATATACGCGACAGTGATCCCAAATTCTGACCTCGATGAGATTATTATTGGTGCTGAAAATGACTGTGACACCATTTCACTATCAACAAAACAATGCTGGCTCTAAGATGCTTGATCCCTTTGTACTACCTTTAGCTTGTGCGCATATCTAATACATTTTGTTATTTATGCAGCATCTTCTTAGAGTAATTCCCGTGATTGGGATTCTTTCCAATAAAAAGGAATTCAATCCCACCCCCAATGTTTCTGAAGTAGAAGCAGTTTTCGATGTCCCATTGGAGATGTTTCTCAAGGTTTGTACTCGTGAACATTTCCTTCCGTAGGTCACACGAATAAGTTTCTTGGATACTTAAGCGCAACGTCTTTATGCAGGATGAGAATAGGAAATCAGAAGAAAGAGAATGGATGGGCGAAAAGTATTTGATTCATTTGTTCGACTACGAGATGGACAACAAGAAATACTTGATCTGGGGTCTAACTGCTGGGATTTTGATTAGAGCAGCATCAGTTGTGTACCAGAGACCACCTGCATTCTTGGAACAAAATCCTAAATTCAAGCTCCCTAAGGTAGTGGACAAGAATACTACAATGAGTTAAACTGTAATTGATCATTTTTTTTTCCTTGTATAATCCAGCTTGTGTCATAAATTAAATGCATTACAATCTAGAATTGTGTATTCTTCTAACTATATGATGTAATAACAGAATTTAAGACCATGAATAATAAATTTTACAGCATTTTCCCCTCTCAAATATGTGCACAGTGGAATATTAAGGCCCTATATAAAGCTTTTTCTTTTAGTTTTTTTCATTGAGTGTTAGATATCCGCTTTAGAGCCCGATTAATTCGGATTTGCCTTGGAAAGCTCCACTTGGAGGAAAGTGCTCCCATCAAAGATGACTTCTGTATCATGAGCCTGGTTTGTTCAACCCTAGTGTTGAAGTTCCTGAGCACAACTTTGCTTCCTCATTCTTCTGTATCAAGAATGATCCAATTGAATCTTTTGAAGCTGATATGTAAAATTTAAGGGGCTCGGATTTGCCTTGGAAAGCCCCACTTTGGAGGAAAGCTCTCCCATCAAAGACGACTTCTGCATCTTGAGCCTTTTTTGCTCAACCCAAGTGTTGGAGTTTCAGAGCACATTCTACCTTTGCTTCGTCATTTCTTTTGTACCAAGAATGATCAAATTGAATCTTTTGAAGCTAATATGTAAAATTTCAAGGGCTCAAAATAGGCTCATTTATGCTAGTCAAATTAGTACTCGTGCGGTCGCTTTGGCCATGTAAAAGGTGGGATACTTTCCCAACTTCTTTGGCACTCTTGTTAGACATCAAATTTCCTAATTTATCTCGTATCTCGTATTTCAGAGCGACGCTCCACTATATGTGGACTGTGAGGATTCTAATTTGAGACTTCTAATTTTAAAAAGTAAAGTAGTTACTACTATATCAACAAGAATTGGTTTCATTTCTGGTGAGGCTACCTTGGCCATAAAGGGTGTGCCAGCCAACTAACCAACCAACCAACCAATAAATGACAGCATCTGCCATCACCTAATTAATTGGAAATATCTTTTAAAATGATGGAAAATACTTGCCACGTTTGTCCCGACTCATGTATGTATTTTAATAGTGTATTATAAATTTTAAATTTTGAAGCCATCTCACTTCTGAAGTGAATATAATCATGTATAATTTATAAGCTTTTCGTGTACTCAAAAGAATATAATTCAAATGAAGTATATACCTTCATAGTATTATTTATTGTCACGAAATTATGTTAAAATAGTTGAGATTTACTATTTTTAATTAAAGGTTCTTTTTTTTAAAATTTGAGTCCGGAAATGGAGAATCTTGAAGCCTTTTATCTCTAAATAAATTAATTTGATATAAATCTGAATTAGTTGAATCAACAATCTTTAAATATCAAATGATCAAATTAACCTCCTAACACAGTTAAAAGAACTACACCTTCATCAAGCCACCGAAATAGAAAAAGAAAAAAAAAGATGAATAATCAAAATTTTCATTAAGTAATTTAAAATATGACCAAGAAAACACACAAAAAATTGAATGAGGTATACATTAAAAACAATATTTTTAACCATAGTGTAATTTTCCGAATTCGGAATCCCTGAGCCCCTACTAACTCCTGAATGCTTTTTATAAGCTTTTAGAACAACACACTTCCCATTTCTCCTTCTCCTTCTCAGTGCCCCAAATGGCATCTAACAGATCAGAGAGTCTTGTGAAATTAGCTGAAAGACTTCGTCTTTATAACCCTATAAGTACCCAAAGTTCAAAAATTCAAGAATTTGTTCCCAAAAATCAAGAATTGGGGATAAACCCAATGCCTAAATCAAACAGGGCTGCAGTTTTGGTGTGTCTATTTGAAGATTCACAAGGCCATCTTCGTGTAATCCTCACCAAAAGAGCTTCCACACTTTCTTCACACTCTGGTAACTATTTGATTTGTTGAAGTTAAATTTGTACAATGCTGTTCACTTGGTATTGTAGTAATCAGAGACGGATTCATGATTTGAAGTTTATGAATACTATTATAATGTTAATTGGGATCATTTTTATATTTGGAAGCTCTTTTAACTTTACCCCCTTAGGGATCGTTTGATAGTTGGTTTAGATGTGAGTTGTGTAAGTATTAAATTATGTATAAGTAATAGTACGTTTGGTGGTTAAGACGTAAGTTATTCATGTGTAGCATAATATATATAGATTTGCTCATAACTAATTCCTACGTTACTGATACTTGCATAACTCTAACCAGCTACCAAACAATCCCTTAATGATATGATGTTATAGAAATGTGATGACATATTTTAAGACTATAACTTTTAGTGGCATCTCAAATTGTTTGTCTGGTTTTGATTTGACACGGAGATTAAGAATATTTGCTAATTGAGCTAATTAACCCCTTTTTGCAACATTCAATACCTGAGGATACCCTTTTCCTCTATCAAGGCTCGAACTTGTAACTTACAACACAAATCTTTCAACCTCTCACTTTAATGTTTTTAGGTGAAGTTGCTTTGCCTGGTGGGAAAGTAGAAGAAGGTGATGCCGATGACGTTGAGACAGCATTGAGGGAGGCTGAGGAGGAGATCGGATTAGACCGTTCACTTGTAGATGTTGTCACTGTTCTTGAATCCTTTACCAATAAGGTAATGCATTTGTCTTCATTTGAGTCTTACATTATATTGTGTTCATGCCCTTTTAAGGTTTCTTAGCTCCTTAAATATTAATGACAAGTAGGGGCAGAGTTGATAATACAGGCACGTCTCTTTGTATCGAAGGTGAAGTGATCAAATTTCACAGAACATACATATGCCAAGAACACTGAGAACAACAATAGTAACACAATGGTACTAAGTAATTAGTTGTTGAGAGAGCACTGTGCAAAATTAAACATGACATTTTAGGTTTCATGTTGGAAAACCGATAAAGTAAGAGTAATGGAACTTTTTATCTATGTTGCTCAGACTCTTTGAAAATACAACTGGTATGCATTGGATCCTCCAAAAGCTTTGTATTTTTGGATACACGTAGCTTTTTATCATACTCAAAACCATCACACAATCGACACTGCAGCGAAAGTCTTGTTTACCTCAAGAGAAGTTAAGAAAGAGTCTAACTGAAGTATCGGGTTGCAAGTTTCAAATGCTTCAGTTTCATTTCGTGGAACGTTATTCTCAATAGTACAGTTCTACTGCATTGATGCTTACCTTTTGAAATCTGTTCTGTCTTAACCATCTTGTTAAAATTTGGTCCTATAAGATTTCTATGATCTGGGCTCAAATTGGTGTTTCGTTTTTCCTCAGAAGGGAATTACGGTAATTCCTGTCGTGGGCATACTTTGGGACCGGAACACATTCAACCCGTTGATAAATACTGCAGAAGTGGCAGCACTATTTGATGCACCTCTAGAGACGTTTCTGAAGGTTAGTAAGTCTAAAAACTCCCTTTCTTGTTTACGTGTTTCGTCTCCAGTTGCTCTTACGATAACATATTGGTTGATTTAGGATGAGAATCGACGAGAACAAGAACGTGAATACATGGGAGATGAATATGTACTTCATTTCTTTGATCATGAAACAGAGAATGAGAAGTATATAATATGGGCTATAACTGCTGGCATTTTGATTAAAGCTGCATCGATCGTGTACCAACGTCCCCCTGATTTTCAAGAACGAACACCTAGATTCTGGAGTAGAAATCGCCAATGAAAGACGTTATTGCCAGATCTCTCTCGAGAGAGAGAGAGAGAGAGAGACTTTTGTCCTTCGAACTTGGAACCTTTAACATAGTTTCATCTTGTCTATGGTGTTTTGCTTTATCCGAAATTATATTACATTCATCTTATGCAAACTCTCCCATGCATTGGAGCGGGATTTCCAGCTTCAAATTTATCTTCAAATATATGTTTGATCTTGAAATTTAATTTGATTCTCAAATGCTTGTACTCATGAAAATTTAGTACATTTATTTCATTCCAATAATCCACATAGCATATGTATTTAAAACCACAACAAAAGTTCTTGATATATAATAAATAATAAATACACTTCTTTAGCTATTCAAATTTTTTTATTGGTTTCTTAATCTTACATATATGAAGGAGTAATATGAACAAATATGAATTTGAGTATTGATATTTTAAGATAAAATTTATATATTTGAAAACTATCACAGTCTCAAAAAAACACAATCATCATTTGTAACATTCTTCATCAAACTCATGGATGACTAATGACTTGCAAGGTACCATAACTATGCGTATTTTATGTATCATATCTAGTATGACTCTGTCACGACGATTATTATCAAAGTATTCCTCGCCCATATCATTGAGATTTCTTTGAATGACATGGTAAAACATGTCATGTGACATGTATTCAGTAGGGTTGACTTTGAAACAAGTGATTTGATATTATTTCGATTATAAAACCAATGTTGTTCTTGAGTATGAATATTAAATTGAATGGTTAAAGGTGGTAAAGAAGAAAAATGAGAAGTGATGATATATTTTATATCAATATTTGTGTTAATATTAGAGGAGATAATATTGGGGTATTCTAAAGTATTTTCCATGTTGAAAGTATTTTTATGTGAATTAAACAAAGAAAGTGGTTTCAATATATTCTTATATATAGTTAAAAATCATAGACCTATTTGGTATTTGATAGGGAAAGAGTAATTAATTGAATTTTCCTTTTCCCTTTGGGTAATTGTTTTGTATTTAAATTGGAATTTACCGTTTTGTGCACGGCAAATACATAATAATTTTGTATTATTAGGTTAACTTACTCGTAATGATAAATAATTATTTATAATAAATATAATTGGTAGCTTAAAAAATAGAGTAAATTTATAAGTAGATTGATTGTGTAGAACACTTAAGGGTGTGTTTGGTAGGAAGAAAAATTAAGTTTTTATTTTTATTTTAAATAAGTGATTTAAAAGAAAACATTGTTCTGAAGCATTTAATATAATCATGGCAGACAATTGACAATGGACTCGGCCCGAGACTTGCACAATCCCAACCCTGGCTCTCACCCCAAACCTAATCTGATACCTGATTCATGAACCCAACTTGAAATCTTAACCTTGTCTCGAGACCCGATTTCCAACTCCCAACCTCTATGCGGAACTAGTCTCTTGATCCGAAGTCCAACCCCATACTTGAGACCCAACTTCTAATCATGATGCCCAAATTCTGACTGCGACTTCAATCTGAGACCCTGACTCCTAGCACCCCGAACCTCGACACCAACCTATGACCCTACCTTGACTCGACTTTGGGTCAGGATTTGGATTGCTTGGTTAAGGATCCGGGTCAAGTTGGTTGGTTGGTTAATAATTTTTTTTATTAATAAAAAATTTCAACCAATAAGAAGCTATCACATATGAAAATAAAAATCCTAATTTTGAGTCTTCTTTTGGATTATAACCATTTCCGCTACCTAAATCATTTTTCCTCTTTTTCAGTGCCCAAATGGCATGTAACAGATCAGAGAGACTGATGAAATTAGGTGAAAGGCTTCGTCTTTATAACCCTATAAATACCCAAATTCAACAATTTGTTACCAAAAATCAAGAATTGGGGGCAAACCAAATACCTAATAAAACTAATTCAAACAGGGCTGCAGTTTTGGTGTGTCTATTTGAAGACCCACAAGGACATCTTCGTGTAATCCTCACCAAAAGAGCTTCAACACTTTCTTCGCACTCTGGTAACTATTTTGCGAGTTTTATACCTGAACTATTATCAAATGTTTCTGTATCTACCTGACTTATTAATTTTGACAAGTGTTTTGATAAATAGCTGATGATAGTTCAAGTAGAAAACTCGTAACCGCCGTAGGTTAACTAAGTTCAAACCTATTTTAGAGAACTTTTGATATTGTTATTATTTATATGTATATTTGACTCATTATTTACTTTTATTTTATTTTGTATACTGAGGATATGAAATGAATTTAAATGAAATAGTAAGGGTTCATATAGCTAAGTTCAACTTGTTTGAGACTGAGACATAATGGATTTTGGGGCTTAACTCAACCCTAAAAGCTAGCTCATGGTGGAAAAATGTCGAAGACCGTATAAGGAAACCAAGGATCCATCCACAACCGACGTGGGAGAGTCAGTTGCCCAATCAAATAAACACCATATAAAATAAAACATTGAGATTGCATCATTCAAACATAGGTCTCATGTAAACCTGTCCACCAAGGGTGGATGTCTGAGTCTAACTTTGGGAATAAAATGCATGCAATTTTTTCATGATCGAGAAGCCCGTCTGGAGCTAATCCGTTGGGCCAATCGCAACATTTGAAACTCAAGGATGATGGGCTTTCCCTTTGTCGTTCTCCACTTAAAGACTGAATTTAGTTCGCTTGGCTCAAGGCTCGAATTTGTGACCTAAGATACAAGTCCCTCAACCTTTGCAGATTGAGCTTAACCCTTCATTTTTAATGTTTTTAGGTGAAGTTGCTTTGCCTGGTGGAAAAGTAGAAGAAGGTGATGCCGATGACATTGAGACAGCACTGAGGGAGGCTGAGGAGGAGATTGGGTTAGACCGTTCACTTGTAGATGTTGTCACTGTTCTTGAATCCTTTACTGCCAAGGTAATGCATTTGTCTCCATTAGCTTCATTTGAGCCATATTATTTTGTGCTCATGCCCTTTTAAGGTAGGGGTAAGGTCTGCGTACACTCTATATTGTGCTTTTAAGGTTCCTCAGCTGCATGAATATTGATGGCCAGTAGGGACATAGTTGATAATACAAACCCGTTTTCTTATATCAAAGTTGAAAGGATCAAACTTGGTGGATATATATGCCAAGAACAGTAGTAACAACAACAATAATTATACAATGATACTAAGTAATCAGTTGTCGAGAGCATTGTGGAAAACAGATTTCTTGTTCAAAACCCCAAAAAGAAAGACTAATGAAACTTTTTTTATCAAGTCTAATGTAGATTAGCTGATACTGGATGTCATACTCATGTCCATCACACAATCTACACTGTAACCAAAGCCTTGCTTACCTCAAGAGAAGTAAAAAAGAGTAATCGAATGACGGTTCTTGAAATTCTTTTTGAGCACTTGCATTAAACAGGAGAAGCAATGGTCATACAAACAAACGTCTAGCTGAACGTCTAGTCGATGATCTACTGATTTTCTGTCATTTCTACTTAAGAGTTAAAGTGATCTGTTACATTTTCGGAACTTATCTTGATCAGTTCTTAGCTGGTATAAGAAGTTACAGTTGCAAGGTTCAAATGCAAACTATTCGTGGGACATTAGTATATCTAGGAAATTTCTGTTGCATTGATGCTTAGCCTATGAAATCTTTCGTTTCTTGATCATTGTGTTAAAACTTGGTCCTGGTCCTATAAGATTTATATGATCTGGGCTCAAATTGGTGTTCTTTCTTTTTCTCAGAAGGGAATTACAGTGATTCCAGTTGTGGGCATACTTTGGGACCGGAACGCATTCAACCCGTTAATAAATACTGCAGAAGTGGCATCAATATTTGATGCACCTCTAGAAATGTTTCTAAAGGTTAGTAAGTCTACAAACTCCCTTTTCATTTACAAGTTTCGTCTTCACTTGCTCTTACAATGACATGTTGGTTTATTTAGGATGAGAATCGACGAGAACAAGAGTTTGAACACATGGGATATAAATACGTAATCCATTTCTTTGATCATCAAACAGAGAATGAGAAGTATATCATATGGGCTTTTACTGCTGCTATTTTGATTAAAGCTGCATCGATTGTGTACCAGCGCCCCCCTGATTTTCAAGATCGAAGGCCTAGATTTTGGAATAGAAGTCGTCAATGAAAGATGTTAGTGCCAAATCTTTCGCGGGACTTTTGTCCTTTGAACATAAGAGATAGTCCCTTCAAAATTACATAAATATGTGCCTTCATATGTATTTATAGCCATTGCTCTCTGTGTAACACATCTTAGTTTAGTAGCATCATTGATAGTGAAAATATAGTGTTATTTACATTGCTCCAACTCCAAAAAGTACATTGACGTTTTAAATATAAGTAAATAATGGTGGGTGCTTGGGCCAACTTGCGTGCACCTCTACTATTGCAGTTGATATCAACTTTTTACCTTCCATTAGCACAGGTATTGTCGGGTAACTTTGTCTTCCAAAGCACAGGTAGATGAAAAGATATTACGTAATGTATTGTCTCTGCTGGAACTTGAACAGTAGGATTGTTCTTTGGTACGAAGGAAGTCATACTCCCACCAAAGATTGACTATGGGGTTCATTTTCGACTCAGACAAAACGAGGCAAGAGTTAGAACATTAGGAACCTTACGCCAAAGCAAGGAGAATGAATAACCAGAGATTGATAATAATCAAATACCAGTAAGTTTAGTTACAGTACAAAGACAATCTTCAGTTTTTACAATTGTCAAATCTTTAGATGATTTGAGAATTTGAAAATCAAGACAAAAACAAGTATGTTGCTCTATAAAACAGCTTGTGCAGGCAAATGTTACCCAAAGAAGAAAGCCCTCTATCTCCTTAGCCGAAAACCTCGTAAAATTTCTCAACAACAAGTAAACCCGAGTCGATAGATTCCAATGGATCCTTCCTAAGTCTGTGTCTTAAGCAGTTGGGAATGACAGTGGCGATATCCTCTGGGGTTACCTTATCTCTTCCTTTAAGTGCAGCCAATGCTTTTGCTGCTCTGTTAGTGACTATATCACCTCTCAATCCATCGACATTCAGTTCTGCACAGACCTTAGAGATTTTAACACGAAGATCATGATCAATCGTAACAGAAGAAAGCCCGCTCCTGGCTGAGGTGATTTGGCTCTGGAGCTTTTCTTGCTCCCCCTTGTATGATTCCCGGAATTCCTTGGGGTTCTTGTCAAAACGACCTCTTTCCTCGACGATCTTCACTCTCAGTTCTGCATCTCTCACAGTCCCGACTTGGGCATGCATTCCAAATCGATCAAGAAGCTGTGGCCTAAGTTCTCCTTCTTCAGGATTACCTGAACCAATAAGGATAAATCGAGCAGGGTGTGAAATTGATATTCCCTCTCTTTCAACAGTATTCCATCCTGATGCTGCAGAATCCAAAAGAACATCTACCAAATGGTCGTCCAAAAGATTAACCTCATCGACATAAAGTATTCCTCTGTTAGCTTTAGCAAGAAGACCAGGCTCGAATGCCTTCACACCCTCGGTAAGAGCTTTCTCAATGTCGATTGTCCCACACACCCTGTCCTCAGTAGCACCTAGTGGTAAATCAACCATGTTGATTTTGGTGAGAGATACAGGAAGCTGCTCTCCCTTCCTCAATTTGTCACGGACTTCAGCGCTCATTACTTCTTGGTCCTCTGGATCTGAATTGAATGGATCACCAGAAATAACTTTTATTTCTGGAAGTAAATCCACCAAAGACCTAACCGTGGTGGACTTCCCAGTTCCTCTATCACCCATAATCATCACGCCTCCAATCTTTGGATCTATTACATTCAGCAAAAGACACAACTTCATCTCATCTTGCCCCACTATGGCGGGAAATGGATACACCGGTCTCTGGCTGTCTTCAGCAAGTTTCTGAGCCTAAAAATTACAATGTAGGTAAAAGCTTATCAATATACTTGGTACAACAACAACAACAACATTCCCAGTGTAGTCCCACAAAATGGGATCCGCGGAGGGTAGAGTACGCAGACCTTACCTCTACCTTAGAGGTAGAGAGATTGTTTCCAATAGACCCTCGGTTCAAGGAAAAACAGTCCAAATCAGTCCCAAAAAGGAATCAATATACTTGGTAAACCCCCCAAAATAAAAAGGGTTGCAAATACATTGCCTTCCAAATAAATCATTTTGCCCAAGTGTTGGAACTTTCTAAAAGCTGAACCTAACAAAACTATTTTGAATTAGACTTTGAATGATCCTTGCCCTCAAACTTAATACTCCCCATGAGCTATTTGGTATGACAATCTTTCCTCTTTGGGACATCATAACATGATTGACATCATTCTTGTAAAACTTTTGCAATGTTCAAGAACTCGAATACATTAAAATATCCAAAGTAACTCCTATCAGAAACAATCTCTCTACATCCACAAGGTAATGGTAAGATCTGCATACACTCTACCTTCCTCAGGCCCCACTTGATGAATTCCACTGGGTAATGTTGTTGTTGTATCCAAAGTTACTCCAATATCGTGTTTTCTTTGTCAAACTAATGAAAAAAGTCTTCTTTTAATGAAAAAAATGTCTCCTTTTTTTGGCAACTCTTTAATTCTAACTTTACACATGACATGTTTAAGACCTCAAGATTAAAGGGATCTTCAGTTTAGAATCACAAGATTCAAAAGTCTTCTTTTATTTTCTTAAACTCCGTGTAGAGTCGAAACTAGACAAATAAATCGAACCGAGGGGAGTAGACAAAGGGACAGTGTCCAACCTCTTCAGCAAACATCTTATGCATCTTAATAATCTTCCCACCTCTCACACAATATTGCTTCATACCCTCAACTTAAATTCTGGAAAACTCCACAACCAAAACACCCAAATCCCACATTATTATATAGAAAGAAGAAATCTTCCACACAATTTACCCAACTGTTTAGCAAACACCTGATGAAATTACCATATCAAGAAATACCGAAACGATGAAAAATTAGTACCTGTTCTTGAGCAGGGCTGATTTCGGTTGCAACATTGGAAATTGCCACATGGAATTGGGACTTCCCTTTCTTAACTGGGAGTCTAATTCCTCCATAAAACTTCCTCCCTTTGCTATGTCCTGAAATAACAATGCCCATCAGTTTATACTTAACCCATAAAAATTCTAACTCATAACCACTACCAAGAATCCAAGAACAACATACAGTGAAATCCCACAAAGTAGGACCTGGGAAGGGTCAAGCGTACACAGTCCTTACCACTACCTCTTCAAGGTAGTAAGGCTGTCTCCGAAAGACCCTCAGCTCAAGCAAGTCAAAGCAGTAATAAAATGAAAAACAAGTGAAGAAACATAGCAAATCAGTAACAACTATATGCAAGGAACCGTAACAACATCCACAAGGTACGATCACCTAAACACAATAAACCTCATATAATAACGAATACCAAAATCCAAAAACTACCTGAATACACAGTGCTTTATACTACCAAGAGTCCAAATTCACACACTCTCAAAAACCAATTCAAAGCATAGATATCAAAAAATGTAAACACCCACCAAACAGTAGGAACAAAATCAGTACAAAAATATAAATCTTTACAATAAAAAAACACTTAGCCATCAAAATTCTAGCTCATAATCAACTACCAAGAACCCAAAAATTCACAAAAAAAACCCAAACCCAATTCAAAGGAAAACAAGAAATGACATAATATACAAAAATTTTGAACACCCACTAACAATGCGAACACAATTAGTAGAAAAAACACATTTATTTGTATACCTGAAGATGGGAAAAGGGATAAAACAGCAGATTTAGAGGAACGAGCAGAGAAGGGTGTAGAAGCTAAAATTGCTGCTGCTGCTGCTGAAGACGTTCCTAATAGTGAAGCCATTTCTGTGATTCTCAGTGAAGAGGAAGAATTTTTGGCATTAGTGCATTGGTCACACTACTTACTACTAACTACTGGCTTGTGTTTGTGTCTTCGGATAAGACGATAGATTTCCGGGTCATATTTTATTGGACTTTCATGGATTCATGGGCTCATGTAATTTGGACTTTATATTTGAGTGGTCTTTTGATCATGACTTTCATATATAACAAACATAAAAATCATATTTGTATGTTATAGTTATAGTTTGTATAATTGTGTTTCATAACAAATTTTATGTTTGCTATGGAGCTTTTGATTTGTATAATTCGCTAGATACATCCAATTTTATACAAATTGTTCAATTTTGTATAAATTCATTTATACATTGTAATTTGTATAATAGGATTTATATTTGTATAATTATAAGTGTATAAGACGAAAATATATGTATTTGTATTTGTATATATACATTTTTCTCTCGCTTTATATAAACACAAACGCATTTTATACATTTTATACCGAAATATATAAAATGGCTAATTGTATACCGAAAATGACTAATTGTATACCGAATCAGATGGCAAAAAAGGGGATGTTTGTTGCGAATTACAATTAAAATAAACTATGACTATAACATATAATTTGAATTAATAGTTTGCTATTTCATACAATTTTTCCTTTTTTTTCGAGTAAATTTTAGGTTTAGCAAACATAAAAATCATATTAGTGTTCTATAACTATAGTTTTGTTATTTGCGTGTTTGCTATGGAGCATCAAATTTGTATAAAATCGCAGGTAGCATCTGATTATATAAAATCGCAGGCATCTGATTTGTATAAATCGGGCGTCTGTGTCTATGAAAATTGTGTTTGTGTTGTGTCTGTGTATCTGCATAACATTTAAATTCGTATACAATTGAATCGAGTTAAAACAATTCTATTTGTATATCAAATCTCTCTCCCGCTTTATATAATTATACATTGTATTTTGTATAATTTGTGTTTGTACAAAGCGAGAAAGAGAGAAAGACAAAAGAGAACTGGGCAGGGAAAGATTTATATTGTATAATTATAAGTGTATAGGACAAAGAGATATGTATTTGTATTTGTATATATAGTTTTCTCACGCTTTATACAAACACAAACACAAACACAAACACAAACACAATTTATACATTTGTGTTTGTATAAAGTGAGAGAGGCGAGCGCGATTCTAGGGAGAGAGGCGAATGACAAAGTGCTTGGTACGAATTAGAATTAAATGAAATTGTGGTTATTGCATTTATTTGTAATTAATAGTTTGTTATTTTATACAATTTGGTTTTTTTCGTTGGAAAGATTACCTAAATACATATCTTATTTAATTATAATTTCTAAAATTTCCTACCATTTTAAGAAATTTTTGTAATTTGAAAAAGAGTAGGGAAATAATGTAGTTAGCTCTTAACACAACGAGATTTAGGTAAATTATACTTTTTTTTTGGGGAAAAAAATACTTATACGTTAAAAAAGTAAAATATTTATCCTTAAATGTCTCATTACTTTCATAGCCCCTTTTTATTTTAAAAGGACATATATAAAAAAAAAAATCGCATGTTGGCTTCTTTTTTTTCCTCTCTAATATCATCACAGTATATGAATATACTCTAATGGTATCAAAGAGTAAATGATCAATGTCTTCATTGAATGACTGCTTCTTCCTCCTTGATACCATCAAAGTATAATATACTCTGGTGATATCAATGAGTAACTGAACACTATTTTCATTGAGGATTGCTTCAGTCCTTCGATGAAATTACTCAATCATCTATGATACTACTACGGTATATCTACATACTGTCGTGGTATCATTGATGTATGTTTCAATCCTTCAGTATTTAATTATTAAAAAAAATATAGTTTCTACTAATTTAGAGTTTAAGAAATAAGATTTTGACTTGAATTTTTCTCTTTATTGTTTCTTATTTGTTTCTTAAAAAAGAGAACAATCCTATATGATACTGATAGGATATCAACATATCGACGGAGTATCACAGAGGATTAAGTTCAGTCATGTATGATCCGATATGATATCAATAATCGACGGAGTATCACAAAGGATTAATTATAGTAGTGATGATGATGTCATGTTGACATCATGCGCAATAAGAAAGGAGAAATTGGGGTAAGCAAGTAAATAGTTTTGGTCATGGGTCTATTAAGGCTAAATAGTTTGGGTTGGATCTAATTTGGATAAATAATTTCACAATTGGGTTTATTTTGTGTAGTTTTCCCTTTTTTTGAGATTTAAAAAAAAATGATATTTGAAAATTGAAGTTATTTTTTCATGAATATCAATGGACATTTTTTTTTATGAGTAATTTGGAGTGAAAAAGGTAAAAACTTTTTTTTATTATTCTTTAAATTCGTGAAAATTTTGGACTTCAACTTTTTTAATAGCTAAATGTGTGTATTTGTAATACTTCTAACAAAATTTAACTTGAAATCAATCACCCAAAAGGTAGAATTTAAATTTCAAATTTGTGATTTTAATTTTTTGAATTTAAAATTTTTCAATAGCCAAACGTGTGTGTTTATAATATTTCGCTATTTAAATGTGTTCTCTCCATCATTCAGTTCACACCTCTACAAAGGTATATTTGTATATTAGGTTCATAACAATATCCCCTTTCTCAAAAAGAACTTTTTCATCAAGGGTTGAGTAAAACAATTTTGATGAATCCTCAATGATCCTTACTATAATTTATCTATTTGATCACAATGAAAGTGGTTGAGTATTATTTTTTGTTTCTCATCTGGTGTCCGAAGTCCATATTAGAGTCTTGACTAAATCTGGATCGTGCACTGCAGGGCCCACTCAGGGGTAGGGGTCCCAACATGATTTTTTTTATATCCAGTGCTCGTACCTAAGACCTCTAGTCAAGGATGAAGCAGTCTTACCATTGCACCACAACCCGTAGGTGAGTACTTTTAATTACCTCTTGCTACCCATATGTTTCAACCAACTAATTGTACACTTGGTAGTGGTTGCTCTATTTCTAGGAATGCAATAATGTAGGTATTAGTGGCGTAGCCAGAAAGTTCACGAAGGGTGTCCATATTTTTTTGGATTAATGAGTGCACTAGAAAATTTTAAATTAAACTACGTAACATACATGAAAATTTTAAAATTAAACTACGTAATATACATGAAAATTTTTGAAAATAAAGAGGCTTAAAACTACTACCAGCAAGATTTGAACTCACAAATGCTTAAAGGCTTGACTCTTTCAAGGCACCTAAAACCACTAGGCTACAACATCTTGTTGTGTCAGATCAATGGTGTCCAGAATACGTTATTTAACAACTTTGTACATCGTTTTACTTTAATATAAAATATAATTTTCCGACAAAGAGTATCCAATTGGACACCCTAACACCAATGTAGGCTGTAGCTATGCCCCTGGTAGGTATAGTTATCCATTAACACATTGACAAGGTTTGATCACCTACAAATGTGGAACATGATCTCAAAAGTGCCAAGTTATTTTCTATCAACTGCAAATGCAAATGTCTGAAAGTTTAATAAACAAATACCAAAAAATGAAAAGGATAAAACCAAAACAAAGTTACACCAAGTAATATTTGATTGAGAGAGGGAAAATATAATGCAAGATGAAATTTTTAGAAGAAACTACCTAATTATACCAATATTCCTATCATATTTACTAACTCTTATAGTTCAAAATAATTATATTTTATCCCACTATTTGATATTTTTTATATCAGATTTTAAGTCAGATACAATTAGATACATGTTTTTTTTGCTACTAGATACACTGAAATAGGGAGAGAGGTGAGCAAGAACATAAGGTAGGCGAGCGAGAATCGTATATGTATCTGGGATATTAGATAAGCGAGCGAGATACGAGAGTGGCGAGCAAGATGGGAGGGAGGCGAGCGAGATTTTTTCATTTATCCCAGAACATGCGAATCCACTTGGACACAGTGTATTTAGAACAAATTACACCTAATTTTGACCCCATGTATTCCGAGATACATGTATCTTGACGTATTTGGATGCACCAAAAGCTAATAAGATTCGTAATATTATGAACTAGTGTTATTTAAATAATTAACTCATAAACTAGTGAAATTTTTGTAAGCAACTTTAGGAGGTAGGGTGAGAATATGGTCTTTTGAAGCATCCAAGGGGCACTCATTGGTCTTCTACACTAAGACTAGTTTTGAACATTTTGCAATAAGGACCACTTTTTTCAAATTAGATTGAATTAAAGTATTTTATAAATAGCCAAAAGGGCAAAGGCCATAATACTTTTGAGGGATTGATGTATTTGATTTTTTTTTGTGGATATGTGCATTGCTTACATTCTTATGGAATCTTTTAAAGAGTGTGATTTTATAAACATAAGAACATGCCTTGTTGGATAATATAGTTTAATTTAACTATGCTCTCTAGCTTGTAGTTATTTCTAAAACCTCTTATTTCAAAATATTGCTTTACAATTTTGAGTCGGATTCGAAATTTTTAGCTTATGAGTTCTAAACTTTTAGAAGACAGTTTTGATAAGTTCTGCCAAGCCCAACGAGAATTTTAGCTCGAT
This sequence comes from Solanum gracilifrons, assembly GCA_029582605.1. Taxonomy (NCBI): domain Eukaryota; kingdom Viridiplantae; phylum Streptophyta; class Magnoliopsida; order Solanales; family Solanaceae; genus Solanum; species Solanum gracilifrons. The sequence continues at coordinate 21,788 of JAJOOH010028666.1, forward strand.
CCGCCTCATGTTTCTAATTAACATTTTAAGAACTTAAAGACATGAAAGAAATAAGATACATCACAAAACGCATAGCATCTCATTCTTCACATATTGATGCTAAAAGAACAAGGTCACGTACAAAATAACGAGCCAAAAATGATTAATAATTTAAGTGTTTTGGCACAGAGTTTAAAGAAATAAAAAAGATTTTTAAACTTTGTAGTCTTAAATTAAATATGTGTATAGTTATATAAATCTTGTGGTCTTAGATATGTCACATAAAATATTGAAATTGAAAAACTTACTAATATAGAAAACAATACTTTTTTTTTAGAGAAACAAAAAAAGTAAATAAGTCACTTGAATTAAAACAGATGGAATAGTATATATATTAAACAAAACGTGGTAAAGATACCGGGTGGAAAAAAAAAAAAAAAAAAAAAAGACACTTTAGAAGAACACAACAAGATTATGTCATTTCGTAGCTTGCTTTTTTTCTTTCCACGTAAGCTTGAAGATTAGTTAATTAAATAATCTTAAAACTTTGTAATTGCTTAGTAATATATTGTTAAATGTCCAAAAGATTAATACATCTTAAAAATGTCTGTTAGATAAAGTAGATTCTCAAGAAAAAGCAGTTATTAGTAGGGTCAAGTGACATGGATTATGCAAATTTTAGGTGTAATGGGCTTAACATGAAAGCAAAATTCCATATTCCAAAATATTTTAGGTTATAAGATCCAAAAAAACTCTTCCTATATTTTGATAAGTACCAGTGTTTTCAAAAACGTTTTTGGGGCGAGTCCTAGGGCTAGTCTCGGGGCAGGGCGTTTAAAAAACGCTCTAGGGCGTAAATTGAAGACATAGATCCATAAGGTGTAAGTCCTAAAATTTGAGGCGTAAGTCTTGAGCATAAAAGCGTAAATCTTGGGAATAAAAATGTAAGTTCTGGACGTAAAAACGTACGCCTGGGCTTTTTTAATTTATGTTTTTGAATCTTTTTTGCTTTAAATCATATTTATTTATTATTGGTGTAATGATATTTCTCAAATAGTAATTATAATTCTTTTTTCTTCATTATTGATTATTAATACTTATCTCAAATAAAAATCATAATATAATTTCTATATATTATAGGTTATTTATAAAAATTTATTTGTAAAATTATTGAAAGGTTTACTTTTGCTTATTTTATTAGTAATAAACCTATAAAATTGAATATACATGAAACTACGCCCCGTAGATCCACAAGACTTACGCCCCGTGTCTCGAGGCTTACGCCTCGCACCCTACTGTATAAAGTGTCTCGCCTCATCACCCCGCCTTTTAAAACACTAATAAGTACTTGTTAAGAAAAAACAATTATCGACAACTTGCCTATTTAGGATCATGAAAGAACAATTAATGTATTTAAAAATTCATAATGAAAAAAGTGTCCATTGATCAAAAGATTCTTCATTAATTAGTGGCCAATGCCATTTTTGGAGAGGCGATTAGAATACAAAGGTGCAATTATAACAATGTTAAAAGAGGCTTAGTCGAGGATTTATTGGAAACAGACTCTTTATTTTCATAAAAGTAGGGGTATAGTTAGTATATATTTTACTTTCTCAAATTTTATTTGTGAAATTGTATTGAGTATGTTATTATTGTTGATGGTGGTAACAAATAAATTAGTGGATTGAGAAGTATGAGGATTCAGATTCTAATCTCAACAAACAGTATAACAAAAACTGTTTTAGTGGAAAGAAATATGCACATTAACAAAGAGTTTTAAAATTTTTACCGACATTAGTTAATTGCAATTGGATCCGTTTTAGAGACATTTACAAAGAATGCTAAATGACTTTAAAAATCACATTTACACAACTAAATTATTGTCGTTAATTAATTATTACTAACACTCATTTTTAATGTAGTGAGAAGTAAAAAAATGACATGTAATTTCTTTTTTCTTCGTTGTAGGAAGCCTTGATGATACCACAACAATATATGGATAAACTGGTATGGTATCATTATAGAATGAGTAGTTTTGTAAATAAATTAAGGAAAGAAACTTAAGTGCTACCACAACAGTATATTCATATATAATTATGGTATCATACATGATTTGAAGAGAGTTACAGGTTATAAGAAATAGTCCATAATGATACCATGTCAGATAGTTGTGATGGTATCATCGATAAATTATGAGTTCCTCCCTTGAAAGAATGTTCATTAGTCAATGATACTATGCTATTATATATATATATATATATATATATATATATATAAATTGGATGTATATGAATGAATGTAGAAAATCTTAATGATACCATAACAGTATATGTGTATATTGTTGTGGTACCATTAATAAATGAGTAGTATTGTTAATGAATGAAGGAGGGAAACATTTGTGCTATCGCAATAGTATATTCACATATTTTGATGGCATCATACATGACCTGAGGAGTATTACTGATTATATGAAACAATACTTAATGATACCATGCCAATTTATGATAGTATCATGGAGGTATCGTTGAATGATTGAAGTACACATCAATGATACCATAACATTATATAGATATAATGTGGTTATATCTTTACGGACTGAAGCAAATCTCAATGATATCATGTTAGTATATAGATATATTGTGTTGGTATCATGAAGGTCTCACTAAAGTATTGAAGCATAAATCAATGATACAAAGAAAGCGTATATGTATACTATGATAATTTAAGTGTTTGAGTTTAATTAGTCACAAAATTCAAGAAATAAATTAGGAAGACTTTGAATTTCGTAGTCTTATATTAATTAAAATGCATGAACCATTTAAATCTTATAGTCTTAGATATGTCAGTTGTCACGACCTAAGTCTACACCCTGAACGTGGCCGACACTCGAAGACCATTGCTGGTCCCCAAGCGAACCCTCATCCTGGCTGACTACAAGTGGAAGACTAACTCAAGCATGCAAAAGCTTAAAAATTGAATAAAATTCATGAAACTTAAATACAAGCTTTAACTCAAAAGAAAACTCTGAATAAAAATAAATTATTCAACTCGCCAAAAACATGCAACTTAAGTCTTTAAAACATTTAATAAAATAAATGAACAGACTTTTGAAACTCTACTGTCTATCTATGAAGCCTCTAACTGACAAATATGGAAGTCGGGACAAGACCCACGACATCCTGACAAAACTGAAAAGTAAATGAAATCCTCCGGAAGCAAGGAGGCTCACCGTAGCTAACTCGAACTCTATGTGGTATCAACGAAGGTCCTGTTTATGATCCCAAATACCTGAATTTGGACTATGAAATGATGCAGGCCAAATGGCTCAGTACGTAGAATGTACGAGCATGCAAGGAGAATTTTAAAGCATAACATAAGCTTGAAACTTGATAAAAAGGAAAGATACTTACCTCTTTTCAAACTTATTCAACTCTTACTCAACTTAAAATTACTCAAAGATAAGATACTCAACTCAGAGATTAGATACTCAACTCAAAGATATGATACTCGAATCTGGGTACTCAACTCTGGATACTCATCTCAATATAAAGCAACAATACACATGCAATATATAGAAAGCCTTTAAAATAGTAGAAAACAATTTAGTTTGTTAAAGAAAATGCAATAACAAACTCAACTTTACTCATATAATAAAGTAATATAGTTTATGTGGGAGTTTCTCTAACCGACAATCACCACTATGAGCCTAAGTGGTGATACAATGTCTTGCCCACACTGCTAGAACTGTCTTATACTCTGCCGTGGATCCACTAGTCTATGCTAAAAGCATCTTAATGAGTTATCTAAAAAGTATGATTCTTTACTACCCATGATGGCTACATGGTTTACTCGTATCCCTATATCGGTGCTCAATACTACTCCCAAAATATACTTAGCTCATATGTTTTTAAAACAAACTTCTTTCTTTGGTTTGAGATAATTACTCAAAACTTAGCTTAAAAGCTCTCTTGGAATCGATGTTCCCTTCCTTTCTCAAATGTGAAAACATTTTAACCTCTTTTGGAATACATAGTCCCTATATACTTCTTTGAAGAAATGAACTTTAATCTTTACTCTTTACTTAACTCAAAGCTTAAGTTTTAAAACAAAGTTAAAACGTTTGTAAAAGACTTCTTAAAATATGGTTCATGCCGAATTATGGATGTGAACAACTCAATGCAAGGTTTTCAATAACCATAGATAGAACTCAATACTTGGAACTCAAGAACTTTAATGATACTACTCATTTCAAGAATGCTCAACTTATAGGATTCATGCGGAATTATGAGCATGAACTACTCGAGTCAAGGACTCAAAGGTAATTCTCATCTCAAGACTGCTCGACTTATAGGGTTCATGCAGAATTATGGATATGTATAACCCAACTCAAGGACTTCATGGGTAACATGTAATAGTCCCATGATTAGGAATATAATCTCGAAAAAAGATTAGAAATTCAATACTCAAGACTTAGAAGTTGAAGATACTCAACTTATGGAGTTCATGCGGAATTTATGGGCATGAACAACTCGACTCGAAGGTCTACATAACAATATGGAACTCATATAAACGATTTTTTTCAATCTCATACTTACTTACTCAAACTTAGTTCGAATTGATAGTTGATCTCAGATCCACAATTGAACTCAAAGACTTTCTTAAACTCTACTCTTAACTCGTTCTTGAATTTGGATTATGAATTCAAAAGTTATGGTTTGTGGTACGAAAGATCTCGTGATGACAAAGTAGACTCGTGAATACATTCTCCTCATTCGTATACTCACTTGCTCGAATCTTGAAACAAGTTATTTAAATTTGTAGAAGACTCCTCAAAAGATTCAAAGGGACTATCTCAAATGTTCGAAAGAACTCTTCAAGGCTTAACTCTTAACTCTACCTTGAATTTGAATTATGAATTCAAGGTTATGATTCATGTTCATGGATGATTTCTAGATGTTTAGAAGTCATTTAGAGTAGTTAAAATCAATAGGAAGTGTTAGTACACTTTAGAAGAACTTAGATAGGCTAAACGCCGGAAAAAAGTTGGGGCCAGACGACCCGGGTGCGTTCCTGGCGCGCCACGCCAGCCCCTAAGTTACTGGAACCCAATTTTGGCGCACTACTGGCGCGCTGCCCTAGCCTTCCTGGTGCTACGGGGGAGCGTTACGCCAGCCTTCCTGGCGCTACGGGGGTGCATCGCGCCAGCTTTCCCCCAGGTGAATTTCTGATGAATTTTCTTCTCTTTTTTTGACCTTAAATCGCTTTTAATCGATTTCTTTTCTTAAGTTTTCCTTAGATTCAATTACCCAACCTAAGTACACACCAATCCACTCAAAACAACTCTCAAAACAATCACTTTTATCTCAATAAATCATCAAAACCCCAACAAAACAAGATTTAGAATGAACTTCAAGAACACCTATCAAGAACTTAAACCTTCAACTTTCTAGAACGAATTTACGCTGAAAGAAAACATGATTGGCGCGTGGGTGAAAGAACCCAACACTATGGAAACTTACATACCTCTTAGGGATCAAACCCATGGCGAAAATCCGCAACTAAACTCAAGAACGTCGATGAACACCTTCATCCTTTCCTCTTTTCTCCTCTTCTCTCTTCTTTTCTCTTCTTGAACTCTCAACTAAAACCCTAGGCGCATATTAGGATTATAAAACTGAACCTAATCAGATTAGACCCCTAAAATATTACTAGAAACGAATTAAATCTGATTGGGTAAGGAAAAGACCAAAATACCCATCTAAAATCTGGTTTTGACTTTCCTTATCTAGACAACCCAACTTCGAATGGACATATTTACCTCATACGTACTCGAAACTGAGAAAACTCGGTGGCGTTGGAAATATAATTCAAAGATCTTTCCTACGGTATCTTGTAGCACACCTAACTCATTCTATGCTAGGATTTATGGTCGTTTGAAATTGACCCAAAACTCATGCTTAGCTTAACTTGCCAAATTTTAGATTTTGCTATTTCCAATTTAGTTCTTTTTGGAACTCAAGGTGTTACATCTAGTGACCTTAACACTTAAGAAATTTTTAATTCCTTGGTAACATCTCACTCACTACGAAGAACGGTTCGAGTCTTAGTTCGAATGTTTTTCTGGGGTGCTATATCAGTAATATATACTTGATTACTTTAGAAGAACACAACAAGATCATGTCATTTCGTAGCTTGTTTTTGTTCTTTCCACATAAGCTTGAAGATTAGTTAATTAAATAATCTTAAAACTTTGTAATTTCTTAGTACTATATTGTTAAATGTTCAAAAGATTACTATATCTTAAAACTGTCAGTTAGATAAAGTAGATTCTCAAGAAAAAACAGTTATTAGTAGGGTCAAGTGACATGGATTATGCAAAATTTTAGGTTTAATGGGCATAACATGAAAGCAAAAAATTAATTATTAAACAAAATTCCATATTCCAAAATATTTTAGGTTATATGATCCAAAAAAAAAAACTCTTTTCTATATTTTGACAAGTACATTGTTAAGAAAAAACAATTATCGACAACTTGCCTATTTAGGATCATGAAAGAACAATTAATGTATTAAAGAAATTCATAATGAAAAAGTGTCCATTGATCAAAAGATTCTTCATTAATTAGTGGCCAAATGCCATTTTTGGTGCGGCGATTAGAATACAAAGGTGCAATTATAACAATGCCAAAAGACATCGAGTCGAGGATTTATCGGAAACAGACTCTCTATTATTATAGAAGTAGGGATAAAGTTAGTATATAATTTACTTTCTTAGAATTTATTTGTGGAATTATACTGAGTGTGTTATTAATATTGTTGTTGATAGTAGTGACAAATGGTTGATAAATTAGTGGATTGAGAAGTATGAGGATTCAGATTCTAATTTAAGTAGATACTACAACAAAAATAATTTTTAGCAAAAATAAATATGCACATTAACAAAGAGTGTTAAAGTCTTTAGCGACATTAGTTAATTACAATTTGATCCAATATTGTTATTATAAGATTTAGAAAAATTAACAAAGAGTGTTAATAACTTCTACATAACATATTTAGCAACAATTAAACTATTGCTGCTAATTAATTGTCACTTAAAATCATTTAATTTGGTACAGTAAAAAATAAAAACAACATAGATAATTCCTTTTTATTCATTTAATCTTAATTGACATAATTACTTGTTATTATTTGTGTTGGTGAGACAATAACAGATACTCCATTGTTATACTTATCACTTCATCACCACATGTAAAATATATCTATTGTTAATACCTTTTTAATATGTTATTTCTATTTTCTTTTATTTATTTATTGACAAAAATGAATCCATGAAAGTCCTTGGACCTATTCATATTAGATAAATAGAAATATATATTTACCACTTTTTGATAGACTATTCAATCTTACGTATGCCACATGGGCAGCACAACAGCTTGTAATGGGATAATAAACCTTAATCTCATGTCACTTCTAAGTCTTTCGTAAAATTTACCTAGCTTGAATTTTGGGGCAATCAAATCAGTAAATTCTAAATATTAAATAGTTAAACTCAAAAATCCACTTATACAAATACAAAGGTACTCCCTTAGTGTTGATTTTGTTGGGACAAACTTTACTTTCGAAACTATAGAAGAAATAGTAACTAGTTATAGGATAAGATGACTACTTATCCAATAACTTACAGACCAATTCTTGTTATAATGGATTAAGGAGACAAAAGATACAACAAAAGTTTTGAGTGCAAAGGTATTACAATAAGTGTGACATACGCGAAATATCTATTAGGATGATCGAATTGGTTGAGCAGAAGATTTTTTAAATGAAGAGTGTCACATTTGAAATGCAAGAATTGAAAAGTATGAAGTAGGTGGATTATGTTAGTTTTGGTTAATGGGTTTAATATGAAATCAATTGAATAATCATTAAACAAAGGGAAAAGGCATAAATTGCCCCTAAACTTGTACCCAAAAGTCATTTACACACTTTAACTAATGGGGCGACCTATTACACACTTTAAGTATATAAAAGTGTATTTATTTCCCCCTTCCGTCACCCAACCCAGGACATTATGCATAGAGTGAGAGTCACTCGCATCCTAGTGAAGCCACGTAGTAAAAGACCCCAATCCAATTCATTTGACCCAAACCCATTTCTTTTCACCCAAACCCGATTCTTTTCACCCAAATCCATTTTATTTTACCCTAATCCATTTATTTCACCCACCCGTTTCCTTTCTCTAAGAACACCAAAACCTAATCGTAAATTTTGTCCGTAAATCCTAATTTTAGCTAAAGATTTCGTCGATTTTGTAGTGTTTTTGAAGCAGATGATGGTGACTTAGTAGATTCTCCCATGTCAGATATTATTTTCTGTAAGTTTTTTTTTGCGGGAGAAGGACACCAGAACAGGAGGGGCTGTGGAGAGAGAAAGACACCAAAGTTTAGGAATGAATCAAAATGGAAAAGAGATGAATGAATAATAATGAAAAAGAGTTACCTTTGATTCAAAAGAAAGAATTTTGAACTATGTTTGAATTTAGGGTTCTTGATTCAGATTTTTGGGTGAAAATTTAGGGTTCTTGCTCATTAGGGTCGGGTGGGTGGGTTATAAGAAGAGAATGGGAATAAAACCGTTGGGTTGGGTTTTTTTAATTAAAAAAATAAATAAAAATGACTTTATTAGCGTGTTGACGCGCTCAACTATGTGGAGCGAAACGCGCCCTGAGTTGGGTGACATAAGGGGGAAATAAATACACTTTTATGTACTTAAGGTGTGTAATAGGTTTCCCCATTAATTAAAGTGTGTAAATGACTTTTGGGTACAAATTTCGGGGGCAATTTATGCCTTTTGCCTTAAACAAAATATCCAACAACTATTTTTAATGCACATGATTAAAAAGGTTTTCACTATTGACATTTTTCTCTTTTGAGTTTTGATTCCCTTATATATTTGTATGATGCTTATTGAATACTAGATACATGACCCATGTCAGCACGGTGTCCAATATATATTATCTTTTTATTTTAATTTATGTCATATTATGGAATTTGAGAAGTTATTGAAATTTTTATATGATTTTAAAAATATTTTAAACTGTTAGCTATTGTGATTTATAGTAGTTTTGTTTTTACATAATTTTGAAAATAATATTTATTACTCGCTTTGTTTCGATTTATGTGGCACATGCAGGATTTCAAAAATTAACCATTTTTTATATGTCTCTTTAATATATTAAGTTGTTAATTATTGTATTTTATAGTACATTTTGAACTTAATTTTAAAATAATATATGTTATTTCCCATGTCCCAATTTATGTGGCATTAATTGATAGATTTTTTGGAGTCGAGCGATTTTTTTGTTAATTATTGTAATTTATAGTTTCTTTTTCGTCAATTTCAAACAATATATATTGTTAATTGATAGATTTTTTTGGAGTCGAGCGATTATTTTTGTTAATTATTGTAATTTATGGTTTATTTTTCATCAATTTCAAACAATATATGTTTATCATCTAATCCATTTTATGTGGTACCTATAGAATTTAGAGAGTTAATTAAACTTTTTATATAACTTTTAAATATTTAAGCTGTTAATTATTGTAATGTATAGTACTATTACTTATATTATTTTTAAATATATTTAAATATTATATGTCACTCTTTTTATCCTAATTTATATGATATTGATAGAATTTAAAGTGTCAAATAATTGTTAATTATTGTAATATTTAGTACTTTTTATGTAATTTTTACTATTTTTAAGTATACTAAATTGTTAATTATTTTAATATATAGTACTACTTTATTTTTATTTTAAAAATATGTCATCAACGAAAAATAGTGAGACATGATAATTAAAATAAAGAAATACACAATAGTATTGGTCAACCGACATGATAAAGTTGGTGGGCCCCACTTAAATTAATTAAAAGAGTACAACTTTTTGATGGATATATGTGTCATTATGAAGATGTTGGCTGATTTTTTTTGTCTAAAGAAGAAAATGTACAATTATAAAGCACTGGCATACAAAAGTTTTAAGGAACAAAAGCTAGTAAATACCAAAAATACCCTTGTCACTAAAATTAAAACAGAAATAAAAAAATGGTGTTTGCAAGATTTGAATCCCAGACCTTGCAATTTAAATGTCAAGCCTAAACCAGTAAGCCAAACAGTTGAATATGAAAATAAGCACACAGCTGAAGCAGACATGTTGACCCTCAGTTGTGTGCTTATTGATACTTATATATTAGTAGTAGATGCATTACTTAATATCTAGCTAACTCAAATTATATAATTATACCATTTTGGCGGGGAGCACTTTATTTTCTTTAATATACTTAAGAAGTTTGTGCACAGACCGTTAATATTTTGGGGGTGATTTTTAATTTTATCTTCATATGGTGATCTTTAATTTTTGTTAATGTTGCTTGTTTAATGAAAATTTGTGGACTAAAAAATCTTTATCTATAACTTAATTTTGCTAGACATAAGTTTAGAGAACCTTTTTCTCGCTCAACATAATAGTTCTATAGGAATTAAATTATGCAACATAAGTAGCTAGTGTAGTATTTCTATGACCTAATTTCACCAGACATAAGTTTAGAGAACTTTTGTCTTGCTCAACATAAGTTCTGTAAGAACTAAGTTATTCCTCTTACGACATAAGTTCTGTAAGAACTAAGTTATTCATTTTACGACATAACTTGCGGGTTCTGAACTGAAGGTTTGCCTCTATTCGGTATAAGTTTTGTTGGTATTAAGCGGCATAATTTGTTATGCATTTAAGACATAACTTGTATTATATTATGATACAAAAAATATAAGCTTATGCCGAGCGAAAATTATTGATTATTTCAATGTCAAAAATAGTTTTGATCATTTATTTTTTTGACTTAAAATACTAAAGGCAAAAATTAAAGACTATCAAATTTGAACGAAATATTAAATCCCAAAATTTATGTGAATTATGAACCAAAGTTAACTAGTGCGAACCTGAATTAAGCGGTTAAAATATCAAATGGTCAAAACCTAAAAAATCACCTAATTTAGTGTCCTTCAAACTTACTTGGGATTTTTATCCAAATAGTCAATCTGATTCATAATTTTATAAATGATGCACATATTTTTTATATACGATTACAACTATTATATATTTATTGAGTAATCATCCTTTTTAGACCCTATTTATGAAATTAGATTGAATATGACATTGTTGTAATGTCTCATAGTACAAGATGACTAGTCATCCAACTCATACAAACCAATCTCATAATGGATTAAGGAGACAAAACAAAAGTGAAACAAAAGTTTGAGTGTATTAGTGGGGACAAGTGATCACATGCATTATGTGGAGATTTTAGGTAATGGGCTTAACATGATGAAAAGCAAAAAAAAAAAAAAAAAA
>JAJOOH010028667.1:0-31440 GCA_029582605.1 Solanum gracilifrons
ATAAGCATTCCTACTTTTAAAAAATGAGGAGGAAAGATTATTTACGTTTCATTTGATGATCCACGACAAATAAAAAATTAAGCAGAAAATTAAGTTAGCATTTTTTTTTTCAAAATATTAAACATATTCTTTTCACCCCAACAAAATAATACAAAAATAGTATCTTATAAATTGAAACAATTATCATAAACATTTTAAAGGTTTTACCAAAGTATTGATCATATTTCTTCTTTTTTAGTATGTGCTAATTTATAAAAGAAATTGTCTTTAAAATATTTGTTATAATCACGCGAAGCGCGAACATGTTAACTAGTTATTATTAATACTATAAAGATGAGATTTACTCACAATTTTCTCTTAAATACTCTAATTCTTGTATTGCTAATAAGTAATACCTTTATTCTTATTCCATATTTTATCGCGTATAAATAATACATAAATCCTTCGTAACTCAATGTGAGTGTTATTTGATATCGTCAATTAAGCACTGCATTAAACTATGCAATAATTATTTTTCCTTATTCGACCAACTAAATATTATAAGTATTAATTTATGAAAGATTTTAAAACTAAAATTAGCTATACATTACCACAAACCAAATAAAACCAAATTCTTCTTAGTTCCTTGGTATGACTTTTTGAGAAGTTACTCATAAGTTATAACGATTCAACAACTAATATAAATGTATTACAGTATAATAAATGATATTTTCTTATAGTAATACCCAAAAAAATAATAATCTAGTTTCTGATGTTTTCAAGTCATTTCACCTTAATCATTGGGCTATATAGAGGTTTTTTTTTTAAATTACTGTGGTGTTCGGGCTAGGATAGATTTTCCTAGTGGCATTTAATGTCTTTGTTGAGAATTGAACTTGAAATCTTATGATTCTCAACCACTTTATTGATTACTAAGTCAGATCTTTAGGTACGGGTCCATCCATGGTTTTGATATTCATATGTTTCTAACCAGGGGCGGAGCCAGCCTTCTGTTAGGGGGTTCATCCGAATCCTCTTCGACGGAAAATATCACTATTTATATATGGTTAAAATTATTTTTTATGTATATATAATAGATATCGCACCCCCTTCGATTAGTTCGTGTGTTTAGTTCTTTAGATTTTAAAGCCCTTTATTAAAAATTCTAGCTCCGCCACTGTTTCTAACTATCTGTGCCCTTCCTTTAACAAAGCACATATGTGAGACTAGATTTGATTACTATTTATCCACTGATACTAGTCAAGACCTAACTATTGAAAAATATTATTGAACCCTATAAGTCCAAATTGTGACTTTTTTTTATTACTACTCTCTACCTAAAAAAGTGCAGAAGAATAATATCTGCATTACTATTACTTTGTTTCTTCCAAATTCAAGACAAGTACAACATCTTTTATCTAATAGTTGTTTATTGTCATGGTCAATGAGGTGGAGAGAATCATTTCAAATTCTAGCTAAAAAAAAAAAAAAAAAAACAATTTGTGTGGGTGATAGTTGTTTTATATTTGTCAAAGTTTTGATGGATAAAGGCAGCGTTATCATTTTAAATTTATGAGTTTTTGATTCTAAAAAAGAAAATTTAATGTGTTCTAATTAAATTATTTATACATATTAAATAAATTTTTTAATACAAACTTATGGTCTAGGCCAAAACTACTCCTTTTGTCCAACGTCACATAAGTAGAACTACAACGTTGCCTTTATTGGTAGAGAGAATTGTCCGATATTTATGTTGGTTAAATACATGACAACAGATATCGATGAAATAATCGAGGTACGTGCAAGCTAGTCCATGTACCATCGCGATTAATTAAGAAAAATAAATTGTTTACTAGAGGGATGGCTTGCTTGGACACGTCATTATTTTGCTTGGATGAGAGTTGGTTTGGATTTTGATGTTTTATTTACTGTTTATGTTATGCTATTATTGCTAAAGCGTGTGGAAAATATGTAGACCTAATTTAGGAATGCATTTTTACTATTATTTTTTTCTTCTTCTCTCTAACAAATTAATGAATTATCATAAGATATTTATGGACAAATTTGATATTATGACTAACGACTAATCATTATGGAATTATATTAAGATTAACTAAACAAAGCAAACTCATATTAGCAAAATATTCATTTAAGTTGTACCAAGAATATGGTATGATTATTTTAATAGTTTGAATCTACCTTTCTTTTATGTTTTTATTAATTATTAAATATTGATGGATTAAGAGACACCAAACTATACTAATTAATTTTCACCCATAGTTACACCAAACTATACTAATTTATCATTGTTAACTTATAAAATAAAATGAAAATATATATGTATTAATTATCTATAATTTCGTGTTAAGAATATATTAACTACATGTGTCATGAATTAATTACGTTCTGTGCATATAAGTTTTTACCTTAATCATGATACACAACGAATGTTGCTCGAACTTTTTAAAACTATAGGATCCGATACGTATTGATTAATCATCGTCATTAGTGAAGAGTTTGAACAACACAGCTCATTGCATGACACAATTTCCTTACTAGGGAGCAGATATTTTGATTTAACAATTCCTGAACAATTGTGTGATTGTAAATGGATTTAAGTGTCAAAAAGAAAATTCAAAAGGAAGAAAAAAATATTATTCCCTTCGTCCCATTTTATACAACATCTATATTTTTAGTCCGTTCAAAAAAAATATCACCTTACTATAATTAGAAATAATTTAACTTTAAAATTCTCTTTTTTATCTAAGGATTGTTTTAGACCACAAGTTTTAAAAGGAACTAATTGAGATGCATGAAAGCTCACCCAGACCCGGACACCGCGATCATTTAAAAAAGTCTTTTTTTTTCTTTTTATCCACCGTGCAAAGCTAAACGATGTCACATAGAATGAGACGGAAGGAGTAGAATGGAGACAAGTAGAAAGAATAGAGGTGGCAGGTAGAGAAGAAAGAAAGACTAGTAATGCAATCAAGAAAAGAGGCTGCATGGTCAACAATACAGTTTACCTGCAAGACTAATCACAAAGAAGAAACCTCTTTTTTCTCCTTTATGCTTCAAACACATTAGCTTCAATTCACCAAAAAAAAACTTCATTTTACTTCTAATAATCAACAACAACAACAAACAAGTTTTTGGGAAAGCCAAGAAGTTCAAGAAACCTCCTTTTTAACACTTAACAACTTTATTTTCTTCCCATACAAATATTACACAAAGGGACTATTATGGTTGGTGTGTTAGCTCATCTTCTCTTGTTGTCATCTTCTCACCTCCCTCTCTAGATTTTGATTCTCTACCCTCTTTTCATCTCATTCTACTATGGAACTTCCGGTCACGACACCGGATTCTAGTGGCAAGAAGAAAGGTTCTTATACTATAGAAACAAAAAATCTTTCTTATGCACTTCCTAGTTTATATGATGAGTTCAGTTGGATTTTTTGTTGCAAGAATCCTAAGAGGCCTAAGAAGTTCATCATAAAGGATGTAAATTGTGAAGCAAGGCCAGGAGAGATTACAGCTATTGCTGGTCCTAGTGGGGCTGGAAAAACAACACTGCTAGAGATTCTTGCAGGGAAAATATCACCAACAAAAGTTACTGGAGAGGTACTAGTTAATGGTCATCCTGTGAATGCCAAGTGTTTTCGGAGATTATCCGGTTATGTGACACAAGAAGATGCCCTGTTTCCTCTGCTCACAGTTGAAGAAACACTCATGTATAGTGCTCTTCTGAGGCTACAAGGTGGGAAAAAAGAGGCTGCAAATAGAGTTGGAGTGTTGATCAAGGAGCTTGGTTTGGAACAGATTACTGGTGCAAGAGTTGGGGGAGGATCAAACAGGGGAATTTCGGGTGGTGAAAGGCGTAGGGTGTCGATTGGAGTTGAGTTAGTCCATGATCCTGCTGTGATTCTCATTGATGAGCCAACTTCTGGGCTGGATTCAGCATCAGCACTTCATGTTATATCACTTCTTCAAATGATGGTAGCTCATCAAGGCAAGACAATTGTCTTGACTATCCATCAACCTGGTTTTCGGATTCTTGAACTGTTTGATCGACTTGTTTTGCTCTCGAATGGGGGTGTACTTCACAATGGCTCGTTGGAGTATCTCGAAGAGAGGATCAAGTTTTCCGGTCTACAGATTCCACCCCACATCAATGTGCTTGAATTTGCTATTGATGTCACAGGCAGCATTGTCATTCAAACTTCAGAAACTCCCAATGTCCATTTCCATATCAAGGATCATGGCGAAAAGAAGGAAAGTCTAAGGAAAGATGATGAGGGATTTACAATTTCCAACCACAATGACATGGTAGAGAAGTGTCCTTCCTACGCAAATTCCTACGTGGAGGAGATTTCAATACTAGGAGGAAGATTTTGCAAGAACATATTCAGAACCAAGCAACTTTTTGCAACCAGAATAATACAAGCATTGGCAGCAGGCTTTATACTGGGATCAATATTCATGAATGCTGACAACGATCTAGGGCAGGTTGCTTTACAAACAAGACTAGGATTCTTCGCGTTCAGTCTAACATTCTTGCTGTCCACCATGACAGAAGGTTTACCCATTTTCTTACAAGAGAGAACAATCTTTATGAGGGAGACTTCAAGAGGAGCATACAGAGTATCCTCTTATGTTGTGGCAAACACAATTGTCTTTCTTCCATTCCTCTTAATGGTTGGGCTTCTCTACAGTGTCCCGGTTTACTGGCTCGTTGGCCTGAGGGGAAGCATGGATGGGTTCCTCTACTTTGCTATGGTGGTCTGGATAGTTCTCTTAATGTCAAATTCTTTCACTGCATGTTTCAGCGCACTTGTCCCAACCTTCATCATGGGAACATCTATTATAGCTGGTTTGATGGGGTCTTTCTTCCTGTTCTCAGGCTATTTCCTTTCAAAAGAGAAGATACCTAGTTACTGGATCTTCATGCACTACCTAAGTCTGTTTAAGTACCCGTTCGAGTGCTTCTTGATAAATGAGTATGGAGGCAAGGGAGGGAAAAGATGTTTAGAAAGTGAAAGAGGAGAGTGCAAGTTGTTCGCGATTGACTTCTTGAAACAGCAAGACCTCAAAGAATCACTGAAATGGACCAACTTAGCAGTGATGCTGAGTTTCATCCTGGGTTACAGAGTTCTCTGTTATCTAATTTTATGGTGCAGATGTTACAGAACCAGAAACTAGGCTTTTCATTCTTTTGTATTTTTACAGTTTTCATTTGTTCGTTTTCTGATGATTAAATTGATTGGACAAGTACATGTAGTTTACACTGAAGAAGATGTATTAGTCATTGAGGTGAATATTCATTTTTCATGTTCTGAGTTCATATGAAATAAAAGTTTCCAACTGTTATGATTCTGTAAGGATTAGGTCCTATAAACTTTGGTCCAGGAGCAAACCAACAGCATAAGGAGACTCATTTCTTTGTCATTCACTATCCATGTCATCTATGTCCTTCAGGCCATGTTTGCTAAGACTCTTCAAAAATATTGTCAGATCCTCCAAAATAGTGCAGTCCGACACAGGTGCAGCACCACTTTTGAAGAATCCGAGCAACATAGCCTTCAGGCATAGGTATAGTTTAGTGTGTACTGCTGGTGACCATGTGAATACTATTGTAAGATAATAAATGATGCTGGTGACCATGTGAATAGTATGGCAAGATAATAAATGATGTGCAAGGAGAAATTTCTCAAGGCATTTGTTCTGTACTTATACACTAATACTGGAAGTTCCATGGAAGCTTTATGCTTACAAGTAACAAATGATTGCATTTCCAAGATAAATTCTCTCGTCGTACAATTGCGACATGTACTTAAATAGAAAGAAAAAGGAAATAGTCTCAATGAATACCTAATCTAATTATACAAATTCCAGATCATATGTACAACTTAGAATATAAATGAAGTGAAAAAGCTTCTAATTCCACACGCTATGGAGCAAAATCCTAAAAAGGAATAAACTCAGCAGATATAAGGAAGATAGTCAAGGAAATGTGATTTACCATGATGAGTTTAACTCAGCTTTTACGGTCATCTATTGTCGTAAAAGTCATTGTTCCATGTGTCGTTGTGTTCGCAGATGAAGAAGAGTCAACTTGTTTTCCCGAGCCAGCAGATAGCGAGCCTGATGATGTATTCTTCTGATTCCTGAGACTCACTAGATCTGATAACATGCCTGGCTCAGATATCTCTTCATCATCCACTTGCATCTCACCAGTCAGCAATTTCACCACAGTGGACATGGATGGTCGGCTTTTGGGCATGACTTGGGTGCATAAGAGAGACACCTTCAAGAATTTGCAAGCATCATCAACATCGAAGTCATCTCCCAATAATGCATCTACCAATTGAATGAGCTCCCCTTTCTTGAACAGTCTCCATGCCTGCATTTCAAGTTATGAATGTAATACAACTTCCTCTATAACTAATTTCTATCTGAATTCCATTTTCAATGGTTGGATAAATGTTTGCTCCATCAACTGTCAAAATTTCTATTTTCTTTTTGTTCTGTTCTTGAGCAAGTAATTATGATTTTAACATTATATTAATAAGCCCACTTGAGAAAAACAATATACAAACAATGGATTAGATGGGCTTGGGACTATATAAGATGCTTCAACTACATTACTTGCCATTTTAGAAGGTTAGGTTCAAGGATGTTGTCTGCACAAGGGCAAACAAGAATGGGCTTCTTTCATTTTTTGTCTTGTCGACCAAACTTAATTACCGGCACTACCCAACTATACAAAACCTATACATTTGCAGGCTAGTTTGTAAACTAGATCACCCAAAGGCACTGGACCGTATTTATCTCAATAAAAAGAATGTCATTACCATGCAAACATAGTGTCAGGATAATACACTTTCTTAAAGAAATGACCAAATAATTTAACAACCCCTGCTGATCTTCCCATCATGTTCTATGAGCAGTCGAGAATGCAATGGCCATAGATCCCTCATATTTATTAATGTATAGAAACAATTATGTTCTTCTTAGATATTTTCATTCTGTAGGTAATCGGGATCCAACAGAAACAGAATATGTTAAAACTTAAAAGCAACTCCATACCCGTTCAAGAAGATATTGTTCCTCAATAGGTAAACGCTTGTTTGTGTTGCATCTTCCACTAACGATTTCCAAAAGGAGAATCCCAAAACTGTATACATCTGCTTTCCGTGTCAACTGCCCTCTCATTGCATATTCAGGGGCCAAATAACCTCTACAAATAAATAAGCACGTTAGAATTTATACACAATGATAAACAAGTAAATAATGATATACTATTTCCAGTTTTACCTGAATGTATCACAAGACTATCAATAGCCTTTCTACATTTTCTTTTACAACATTGCTAGATCAGGAAAAATGGGAGCTCTATAAATAGGAAAAAGATGATGCCAATGAGTCATCATCTTGTTCTTTGGATATTATTAGCCAAAACATTCTCGATTGTTTCTGAATGGCTTACTCATTTTAATTCATAACCTATAATCCACCTAGAGAAATTTGTCTTAGAAGATAAAAGAAAAGCATAAGAATATGTAAACTTACAGCGTTCCTGCCACACGGGTGCTAACATGGGTCAAATCAGCTGGAATAAGCTTAGCAAGACCAAAATCTGAAATTTTTGGGGTCAGGTCTTTGTCGAGAAGGATGTTACTTGCTTTAATGTCTCTATGAACTATATAAGGCTGGACTTCTTCGTGAAGGAATGCAAGTCCTCGCGCAACACCAATGCATATTTTAGTTCGTGTTATCCAGTTAAACTGGAGGCTACTATGTGCACCACCTGTGAGTAAGCAAACATAAGTATACATTGCCACAAGTACAAACCAAAGAATAGTTGAAAATAACAATGACAAAGGACTTCACAACTCACCAAGCAGAGTTTGGGAAAGACTATTGTTTTCCAGGTAGTTATACACCAATATTCTATGATCCCCTTCCGCACAACAACCGTACAACTTCACCAGGTTTTCATGTTCTATATTTGAGATCACCTTTATTTCTGTCAAAAACTCCTTTACACCTTGTTTTGATTCAACAGAAAGTACCTTAATAGCAGCCATTTTTCCATCTCTTAGCCTCCCCTAACAACAGAAACTTAAGTTAGCTTATTTATTGAATTGAATTGCATAATCGAAAAATCTTTTTGTAGAGAACAAAATACCTTGTAAACAGAACCGAACCCTCCTTTCCCTATTTTGTTTACAGGGCAAAAATCTTCGGTTGCAGCACGCAATTCCCGGTAGCTGTACACCCTTGCATTCTCAATGGTTGAAATTTCTGCAAAAATTCTAAATCTAGTGAGGAACCTTAACATGTCTTGATTAATAGCAACAACTTGAATCATTTTTATGAAGGTGGTATCCTAACCAGCTTGCATGCACCTCTATTATTCCTCCGAGTACCTGTTACCTCCCACCAACACAGGTACCGGATAACTCTTCCCACCAACGAGGCAGATAAGAAGATGGTGGCACCTAGTGATTTTTGGCCTCAACTGGAATTGAACATGAGACCTCTTGGTTCTCCCCCCATTTCATTGACCACTAGACCACAACAACTTGAATCGTTATTGAGAGATCATGTAAGGGAGAGGCAATGTCCGTCCATGCTTAAGAAGAACAAAGAATCCTAATTGTAACAACATGCTCACGTATGCTATACTGTCATAAAAGCTGGCAACAATTGCCATAAAGAGAAGTGAAAGTTGAGAAAAAGTTAAATTGTTTAACCTTCATCAATTTCAACCACACGGTTGTGAGGGGGAGATGCCTTCCCTCCTAAGCAGAGACCAAAACAAGTCATTACACCAGTGCTTTTGTTTCAACAGAAAGAAGGGCAAGTCAACCAACAGAAAAAAGAACTCTGCTGCCAATCCTGTTACATAACAAAACAACATATTAACAACACTTCATTACCAAAATTTAGTTCCATTTAGCGCTGGTTCAGAAATGCACATAACGGTACCTAAGGCGTTTGGCCATGAAATTTTTTCACTTTTTCCAAAGTTGAACTTCCAATCTCAAATATCATATTTCACTTTTGAAAACAAAAACTAATTTTTTCAAATTTTGCAATGAAACATGGCCAAACGTCCATAAACGCCTCGGTGCTCCTGAATTCTACCCCAAAAACGCATTGAATAAGAAGTAATACGTTTATTTCCTCTATACCAAACCCTAAAAACATTCTCAAACAAGCATAATTTTGAACCTACTGCTCAGAACCTACATTTCATCACTACTAACAATACATCCAACATTGTAACAAAAAGAAGGAGAAATAAACCAAAATTCCAGACACCCATTTCCAATACTCAACACGACATACCAACAAAACAAACAGCAATCAATTACATCAATAACAATCCAAAGCTTCAAAGAAAAAAGTTCAAAATTTATAGTAAAATTGCAGCACTAGTAAAATGAAACACAATTCCCGAAAAGAGAAATGCCCCTTTTATTACAACAAACACAAAACCAGATCCATGGCTTGAACAGTTACGAAGCTAGCTTTTCGCAGGTGGTTCATAAAACTTTCAATTACTAAAAAAAAAAAGGAAAAAAATTCAAACTTTTACAGATAAAATAACTGTATGTACTCCAAAATAATCCATTAACTTCTTCTTTTCAGATCCGCCTAAAGAGAAAACACTAACCTGATTGATCAATCAAAAAGCACAAAAAACTCCAAAAGAACTGAAATTTAGCTCGTTTTAAAGGTAAAAAACAGCTAAACTTAGCTCAATTAAAGTGGTGAAATTACAGGGAAGAGAAGAAAGATGAAAATTTAAGACAAAAGGCACAAAATTGAATTTACGTACTTGTTGAAGCAGAGAGCAGAAGAAAATGGAAGAGATAAAAAGTTCTTGTTTGACTATTATTGGGAGAGATGAGTTTGGTTGCTTTATTTTTAGACTATATATTAGGGAAGTTTGGTTTACGGATAAAGTTATATCCGGATTAATTATAGCAAATTATTATTTTATGTGAAATAAAAATAATATTATAATCACAATCATACATAAATATAGTTATTCTTTCTAAGATTATAATTGGGATTAGTTGTCTCTATCCCGTTGCGTATCTGTCAGTTTGGTTCGATTTTAAAGGTTATTGATTTGACTTATTGGTTAACAGTTTGTAGAGAGGTTAAATTATTGATTTATCGATTCAGCTATTAATTTAACTGATGAGATTTGACACACAAAAAATCATTGAAAATCCCTTTGAAATAAAGTAACAAACCAAATGAACCATGCACATGAGTTCACAAATTGCATTTTATTCAAAAGCAAATACTTTTACATTGTAGAATAACTAAGAGTTTGAGACCGCCAAAAATAAAAGTGAGAAACTAAATTTTAAGTCAAAGACTTTATATGCAAAATTGTATAAATATAATGATTTAGTTTACTATCGGACTATCAGTTAACCCGTTTAAAAAAAAAGAATCTCAAATCATTAAGAATCGATAACCCGGTAACAAAAAAATTAAAATCATTATCAAAATCGCTAAACCAATAACCTTTTTTCGATTCGAGTTATTGGCTTCGCTTCGATTTTGAACCACCCCAGTTGTGAGAGCTTGCTTGGTTCTGAAATAAAGTTCTATCGAAATTATACTCTTAAAATTATAAAATTTATACTCTAACTGAAGGTATAAATTTATCCCAAGCTAAACTTATACTTAATAACTTTAACTAAATAAAGTATAATTTTAATTTTGAATTTAATCCTGAAATATCTCTGCTTATTAAAAAAAACCCTTAAAGAGTTGCAGGCCATTGTTGTTATGTTAGCACGTCATTAGCAAGATCTTAGAAATATCCTTCCCTTATTAAAAAAGTAATATTAATATTCAATTGTGTTTTTTATTTTTTACGTGGAAAATATGGACAAATGTAAACATCAGTAAAGTCAAAATAATATATGTTTAATTCAAAAGTAATACATTTTTATTATAACAAGAATATATTAGCAGCCACTAATGATTTGATTAAAATTTAAAATCGATGCAATGGACTATTGACTATTCGAATCACTTAGAAAAGTAAATACTTTTATTTGTTGACAAAAGATTTACTGGGGTTTGGTTTATTTGGAAAAAGAAAACGTGACTTGAAATTAAGTACGTAACAAATTATCAAGAGTCTTTTAAAAATAATTTATCTGTTTATATAAGATAATGATAAAATCTACGTATATTCTATACTCTTTCGTTGTTATTGTTGTTGAAACCAAGCATAATTTACTAAAAAGGAAAAGAAAAGGACAAATGAATCATTTTTCTGTTTTTTTTTATAATTTTATTTCACTACTTTATCATGAAAGCATAAATTCAAAAATAATAAATTGATGAATATTATTAAATACAATCTCATATTTATTACACGTTTTTTTATCTTTCAACTTAAAAATAATCAACTCTAATTTTTTCTTTTTTTTTCATTTAGATTTGAAAAGTCAGTTTAGACATTGTTTTTTTATAAGAAAATTCTACTTTTCACTAATTTGACTAGTGAAAATATTTTAATTATTAATTTTCTATGTGAAATCATTGAATCTCTTGAACTTTTTAAGTCTACTACCTAATTTATTCTTCTTCTTTTTCAACTAATCCTTTCAACAATTAATTCAGTAATATTATTATCCACTTGCCCCAATATATATTTTTATAATAAAAGAAAAAATATATACAGGAAAAAGATAAGGTTGGCTGCACTAATCATTATGATGACAAAATTTTATATACTCTTTCTTTATTTTTTAATTTTATTTCTCGTGACGTTTTGTATATTAAAATTTGACTTCACACGCACAAAAAAAGTATAATCCATTGATAAAGCGTTTTCTAATTAATGATAAGTGTAAATTAAAAATGAAAAACGTAAAATTATCCATTGATTTCATAAAGTAGATAAATATTGTTGGATATCCTAAAATAGTATAATGGACAACTATTATTGAACGGAAGAAGTATCAGACAAATACTAATCATAATTAATCAAAAAAAATAAAAATATAGTGACATCTTCCCTCTAATCATTAAGAAGAAGAAAAATACATTAAAAGTACTAATTAAGTACTGAGAATGTGCTTTAGTACCGCACGATTGCCACTTTCCTCTACAAAAACATGCTCATAACTCATAAGTAGATTCTTAATTTCAGCATTTTAAAATTAGTAATTTTAATTTATAATCTGTATAATATTCCTCTTTTTTAATTTATCTCTCTTATTCTGACTTGATACATTGTATAAAAAAATAATTATTAAATCTTATAGTATTAAACTAAATATTTATCAAATATATTATAATATTTTTTTTTAAATACGTCACGAGAAAAGTTACTCATCAAGTTAAAATGGAGATTTTTGAAAAAGAAATGCATATTTTTTCCATACAATTCTGCAGATGTAAAATAACAAAGGCATTTTCCTAATTCTTGAAGAATAATTCAAGATTAAAGTAAGGTTGAGTGAGTCATAAGTGAAAGCTTTAATAAATACACACACTGAAAATCATCTGTTTTCTAAAGTATTTTTCCTAATCGATCGTTGACTTAATCAACTTTTATTACTCCTTTCATTTTACATAGTTACGTATTATTATTTTTTATACATTTAAAAAAAAAATTATAAATCATACATATTTAAAATTATTTTATCTGTATCTCTCTTCGATAGATTACACTTTATTTAAGAACAAAACTAAGTTAATCTTATTTCAAGAACATTTATTTATAGTAACGCTGACAATTAATACGAGACAAATGAAGTAACTTACAAGTAGTTGAATCAGTTATTTGGCTTCAATAATTCAACACGACAGACACAAACATGATGTCAACTCAATTAAATTTAACATTGTACAAGAAAATGTTGAATTATTCCATGAACTCAAATCAAACCACAAGAATTCTCAATCTAGCTATCGAAGACTTCTTGAGAAACAACAATAAGAATTCTTTTTATCCTTAATTAAAAGATTCAGATGAATAGAGTTGCATTTGGTACGTAGAAAATATTTTATTCATGAAATGAAATTTTTCAACGTGAAGCTGGATCAACAAGAAAAAAAAAGGAGAGAGGAAGAGTACACAAGCCTTGTATGCAAATCAAAATTCTAAGTAATCTTCTAATTAATGGAAATTATAATTAGCACATGGGACACTAAATAAATTGCTTAAGTATCTAGCTCCTTTTTGTCCAGGATATCGACCTAAACCACAAGTGGTCATAAATATATTATAACAAAACTTAATAAGAAAATATCTCACGAACTTTATGACAATCAAATTATTATTTTTATTTTGATGGATTTCAACTTCTTCAGCAAATAAAGTCGATTCGGAATATTATACCATGCTCAACCCCGACAAAGTTTTATTCACATGCGATGCGCCCGATATAATTGGCAATGGACATGAGCATGCTTAAACCTTTTTGACACAAGATTGCCTAGTAAACATTTCACTATTTAATCCTCCAAAAAAGTTTCTTTTTTCCTTTTTGGTTCATAAGGCTAATCCACTACTAGATAATGTTTGGTGGAGTGGTGGAAAATTAGTAAATGAGATTCAAGTGTATCCAAATGATTTTAATGTTTTTGGACGTCTAATAAAATATATGTCTATTTCAAGGTATATATATATAATTTTTCAAAATTAATGGATGCACGTGCATCCTCACTAGGACACGTGGGTCTGCCTCTGACTCCAAGTGGAAAGATTTTTATATTATTTTTTTAATTTTTTCGTACTACTCAGATCTTTAAAACTCAAATTTAAAATTTCAAAGCATCACTAATAAAATTAGGAGACGTAAATTAATATAGGAGGGAGGGAATAATTGACTATAGTTGGGGCCAATTTGGAGTCGATAACAGTGAGTTAGGTTCTAGGTAGTGCAATGAAACTACGAAGAAATTCATTAATTGGCACAAATTTTCAAGACTTGGAATAATCAGGTCTTTTCCTACACTTAAAAAGGTGGTAGGGCAAAGGCATTTGTTCATTAAAGAGTAAGACCTACATAGGTGTATTCAGGATTTATAGATAATGGGTGCACTATTATAAAAAGGTGGATCTAAGACATAAATTTGATCGGTTAGATTCTTTTTACTGAAAACCATTAAAATTTTAAATCATAGGTCCAAAATTAACTTTTATTTATCCAAACCAGTTACAAAATCTTAGAAAGAAAACTAAAACAAGATAGATAAAAAATTCAAATTTCTAACCTCACCTAGAAAGGTGCACCCAATCATCATCATACTACATTATATGATATTTCGAGTCTGGGTTCACGCATCTATATTTGAATATTTTTTAAAAATATAACACTATTATATATGATTTTGGGAGGAGACCATGGGTTCACGTGAACCCAGTGACCCCCTCCTGTATACGCCCCTGAAGACCTACCAACATGATTGTGGTGCGGTGACGAGAATGTTCAATCCTTAATTAAAGGTTTCAAATTCGAGTCGAGTATAGAGAAAATTTTGTTGAAAGTGTCACTCCTGAATGAGCCATGCAATGCGCAATTAAGATTTAGTTAAGATTTCAATATAAGCTTCAGAGACACCGGACGAAAATCAAATAAAAATAACAAAGAATCAGGACCTTTTCTGTCAACTCAAATTGATGGAGAAGACCATCATCAAGTGTAATCCCCATCACAAACCTTTTCGGAAAAACGTGCATTCCAAAATTCCACATAAGAAGTCAACCATGGCGTTATTTTCAAGCCACAAGCCAACAATACACACAACATTTAGTTGTAAACCATCGACGAATGTGGTATAGTAAATGAGACTGTTCCTTTCTCAATTAGAAATCTCGCGTTTGAATTTTGAATATAAATTTCTTTTTATAGAAAGCATTTCACATTAATATGAATTTCTTTTTCTAGAAAGCATTTCACATTAATTGTGTCATCTATTCTCACCCTCCAACATACTTTATTGTCACCACACTCCCATAGCCCTCATCCCACCACCCCTATCTCTCGTAATATTTATTTAAATTATATATAAATATTTTTAGAATAATTATTTTTGCTTACTTACCGAATATAAGAAAATAAGTAAAAAAATCCACATACTTTTCCTTGAAAGAAAACAAAGAAATATTTTCAATGGAGAACATGTTCCACAAACCAAACACACCCTAAGTAAAGGCAAAATGAGGGGACATTATAAGATAAGGAAGCAATCACAACAAATTGAATGTTACACAAAAAATGAGACTTTTTTGTCATTCCCTGAAGATGAATTTAACGATAAAATAAAAAAAAAAATTAAATAACTAACAAAACAAACATTGTATTTAAACTAACAACACAATACAACAATACAATACGTACGATGAGTAACAACCATCCAAACAAAGTTGTAAGTGCACACTGATATAGCAAAGTTTATTATACTACAAGTTTACAACTATGGGTGTGTGTATGATGCTAAAGACGGAACACAGCTGCAAAAAAGTAAATACTTAGAAAATCATCTCCTTTGCTAGCTCTAATGTTTCCTTGTGCCCAATAAACTTATCTGCAATGGCCAGTGCGAACTCCATGGTAGTTCCTGGTCCTCTGCTGGTAACGAGATTTCCATCAACCACCACCCTGTTTTCTGCTTCGCTTGGATCGGAAAGTTTGTTGCACAAGGCTGGAAAGGCAGTAGCCTTTTTACCCTGGATAGCAAGAAAAGGATGCATGTCAATTAACAGACCAGAAATAAAGCAGTCAAATGCATAAATAGTGTAATGCAAAGCATGCTATGCTGCAAGACTTGCAACAACAGGCTCCTTGTATATTTAATAATGTAATACTGTAACTTTTTGAAACCTATTAAGATGAACCAATATAGCCTAGCTCAATAAGGTTAAGGCCAATCAAGACCTTTAAGTCGTGGCCTTTTTATCCTGATAAACCAAGGTAATGTACAAATTACAGTACTCGAGGTAATATTCACTTGCTTTAAAATATTTTTAACTTTCAAAATCGAAGAGCATGAGTATGTCTTCTTACCTTGAGAAGCCCATGGGGCTCTAGGACTAGAGCTGGAGATGCACACATTGCTCCATAAGGTTTGCTTGACTCCCTCTGCTTTTTTAGCATGTCAACCAACTTTTCTGATTTGGCAAATGTTTCGGTACCACCAAGACCGCCCTGCATATTCATATATTACAGTAAGACAAGAACTTCAAGGAGCTTTAGAAGCAGAGTTTCAGAGGATTGCACTCACTGGTAGGACAATGAGATCGTACGACTGTTTAGCAGCTTCATCAAGGAGCACATCTGCTACTAGTTTAACTTTTCTGGAAGCAACAATCTCCAATTTATCTTCCAGAGATGCCACAACTACTTGAGCGCTTGCTCGCCGAAGTACATCAATAATAATAGTAGCTTCCATTTCCTCAGAACCATTTGCAATAGGTACAAGAATCTGTCAAACAAGTAACTCTAAATAATTTTGGAAATATTAAGAGCTTAATATTTTTTTGACAAGTTATGAACTTGCATATTAACATGGTGGTGATTCAGCTCCAAAACTCGAAAGAACAATTCATAACATACTATAAGTACAACATATTGCTGTTACTTCATAAGCTAAACATTCTACCTAGACATGGGACACTGCTATTACTTCCAAAGGAAAAAAGACATCTATTAATGATGGTTTGCATAAAAGTTTGCTAACCCTTCACTCTGGGGACATGGTTATACAAGGATGTGCATAGAATACCTCATCCTTTGCCTTTTGAGCATATATATTATGACTCACAAAGTTCTCCTACAACATTTGCCAGCTCAACAATGTATGTATCAACATACACATACTTATAAAAAATGTATCAACATACACATGATACGAGAAGATCTTAATATATGCAAAGGCCAAGTGGTCACTTGTAGAAAAATGATTAATATATATAAGTACATAAATGATTGTGTAGAGAAACTGACAGAGCTGCACCCCTCAGCCAAAATCTTACCCGTGGCTTACTCGTGAGTGTCCAATTTACTGAATTAAGCTCCGCAAATGCAAATTCTTCACTGTGATTTGAGCGCATCACCTGAATAAGAATAATCCCAAAATTTCATAAATAAATGGCACCGAGCAAATACCAGACCACCATAACTGCAAAAATGAAAACATCTGCAGTCTCCGATACCAAAGCTAAAATGATTAAGAAAAAGCTTTGGCAGAAATATGGACTATGAACAAACATAAGATCCAATACCAGAAGAAGAACTAGCTAAGAACTGATTTCCACAACTGTACACATAAAAATAATCATCAGGACAAGATAATTCAGTGGGCCAAGATGATATATGATGAGAAAAGCTACGAGGCGACATTGTTGCACTCTGCATCTTGATCTTGAATAGAAATCAACAAAGGTGAGACCGGGATCTGATTTTCAACACTATGTCATAACCACTCGACTCTCCTCCAAAAGATCAGATTCTAAAAAGAAGAAGATAGCGATTTTGCTACCCCAACTGTCAGCCAATTATGCATCAGTTGAACACCCGCAGTTCCTCCAGCTACTTGTTCACATAACTATGACATAGAATAGAAACAACCTTCTTTTCTTTTGCAGCATAATAGGATACATTTTAACATTTCAGTTAGTTTATCTCGTTCAAAAATAGAATCATACATAGAAGAGACAGGAATATACTTTCTTGTTTCAGCACATATATGTTAACATAAGACACAGATGCAAATCCAAGTCTTGAATATCCCAAATTTTAGGTCTACAACACCATGTCCCACATCATGCCAATACATTGCTTCCACTTTTATGATAAAACAAAGAGATGAGATTGGAAATATACCAGTGGGCCAGAAACTTCATTAGCCTTCTCTTTTCCATACAACTCCTCAACCAATGCAACAGCATACTCGATGGATGTTGCCGGTCCACGACTTGTCACAACTTTCGCATCCTTTTGGACTCTTGACTCAACAGCAATGGCATGAGATGATAGTTCCTCCATATACGATGGATAACACGTTGCCTATAAAAGAACAAAGGAAAAACACAATTCTAACTTTCAGTCCCTTCAAAAGAAAAAGAACATACTTGAATTTTAAGCAGGGAAAGAAATGAATGAGCTCACTTTCAGCCCCTTCAAAAGCCCCCATGATCCAAGTGCTACCGCAGGAGCAGCACATATTGCTGCATATAGCTTTCCATTTTCAGCTTGCTTTTTTACAATGCTTTCCAAAATTTTGCAGTTCCCAAGGTTGGCTGCACCAGGTATCCCTCCCTGAAGAATGGTGAAAACATTAACCAAAAAAAAGAATCATAACTACAGAAGCTATCGTCATGTGTTCCTGAATGAGACTTGACGAGTATCAAGAAACATTTAAGTATCATACATCATGTTGGCTCAGGAAAAGGGACAGGACATGTAAGAAGAGATCCTTCTTGCAATATTCATCATTTCCAGTTACTAACCAATACAACTATAAAGGATTTACTTGCTTTTCCAATACAAAGATCTGGAAAATGGACAAGAATTGTGTAGGCATCCTCTTTTGCTTCTTTTAGCACGTCTCTTTTAAAATCATTAGAAGTAACAAAGATAATGTAATGCAAAACTGTGAACTCTTTAATTGAATTAACAATTTTCATGGACACACACAAAAATGGACATGATAAAATAATCATCATAGCATCTGCCTTCTTCCACAAGTGATTGCAATGGTCTTGCTAAAACTAAATCACATAATAATGAACATATGCTTCTATAATTCATGAGTAGTTTATACTGACTCTTCCACCAAAATATCAGATAAAAGAATTAACAGACTAGTAATACGAGCAGGCTCAAAAGAGAATGATCCGTGTCCAATCAAACTAAGACACATAAACTAACAGGAGAGACTATAAATTATGCAGGTAAAGCTATTCCAAACTTAACACCGGGAACTACACAAATAATTTAGGGCAGATTGAACCTGTTCAGCTAACCAATGTTCAATTCAGCAAAGCCTAATTTGTGAGCTTGAACAACAAACATACCGGAAGCGAAATAAGGTCGAACTCAGTATCTACACAATCCGAAATTAGAGCATCAGCAACGATCTTAATCCCATACATTACTTCAATCTGAAGCTGATTCTCAACGGAAGCAACAATAACCTCCGCACCAGCTCTCCGCAGTATATCTATCGGCACTATAGCCTCAATCGGCTCTGTACCATTCGCAATCGGAACCAATACCTATAACAAACAAATGTATAACGGAACCATAAATAAATCTACAGTTATTATCATATATAATAAACTTCAAATTCTGAATCCGTCTCCAATAGAGAAAAGTATAGATAATACGAACCTTCTTAGTAGCAGAAGCCATGGCTGAAACTGAAATTGAAGTTCCTCGAGAGAATTTTCTAGAGTTGGGATGAGTGGAGAAAGTGAAAAATGAGTGAATTTTGGGGGTTTGGTTGAGTTTTATAAAGGAAGGGAAAGGATTAGTGAGGTGTCGCAATATTGGTGCTGCCATTTTTATAATACGCTTGAGCTAAAGAAGGGTCAAAGCCCGAGGATAGAAATGGCTAATAAAAATTGGTCATGTGTTCCATGGATGCATTGTGTTAACACGTTGTGGGGATAGTTGTTAAATATCATTTCATAGTGTTATACGTGTATGGATCCGAGTTATGGTGCAACGATAAAATATTTTCAATAACTAAGGATCGTTTAAGCCTTGGGCATAGAGAAGCAATTCGAAAATTAAAAGCTTGAACAAAATATATATTTTCTTAACTAACATATTTTATTTATATATTAAATTAAAAATACAATTATTATTATGTAAAGTTATCATTTTATAATTTAGAACTCATAAAGTAAAATTTTTCATTACGTGAGATCTATTGTCACATACTAGTGAGTAGTGAGAATTGCTCCATAAAATTATGGACATATATGCTTATAATATGTTCATAACAAAATTAGAAAGTTCTAATTTACTACAATGAAGTAATGTTGGATTGAGAGCTTCAAATTAATGGTTTAAAGTTTGGTGCAACTATTAAACTGAAGTATTGAAGTTTAAAATAAAGTTTAAATCAATGTTTTAGAAAGTGAGAATGTAAAATCAAATATTTTATTTAATACAAATAATGCATAAGCTTCGAGCCTTCGAGGAATTAAGTGTAAATCTTATGAATCTCTAAATCATTTTTATTTACCTTTGTTATTTTACTTCTTCTTTTGACAGAAGACGATAGTAATTTATATTAATCAACAATATGCATCATATAGTAGGGTGACCACGGGCAAGCATAGTTCCTTGTAGTTTTCATCACTGGTACGGTAATAAGTTTATAGTTATCCGATATACATATAGCAGTAAGATTATAGCTATTCGATATGCATATTAGCCTAAATGGGCTAACAAAAAGAGTTTCAAATTTGTCTGATTCAACGTCATCAACTACAAATGAAGTTATTTTTTTAAAGTAAAAAGATATAATAGAAACTCAAATACGCAACATAACTTAAAAATTAAAATTATTAAGCCCCCTAACAAAAAAGTAAAAGTTAACTCTCTTATATTAGAAGCTGTAATTAACTGCATAAAAAAATTTGTGAAGGAGTAGATCGATCGCTAATTTTATTTAAAAAAGTAGTCAAACAACAAAATTCCTTTATAATAATTCTTAATATTCAATGTGTGCTTACTTAAAATCTATCCCTTTTTTTTTCAAATAAAAAATGTCACCTTAATTGATATTATAATATGTTGACTTTTCTCTAATCTTAAATTTTTATTGTCATGATCTAAAGTTTGACCTATCACGTTTCACTTTTTATACTAAAATTTTGTATTGCACCGTTATTTTAAATTTCACTCTTATTAATCTTTGATTTAATAAATACTAGTATATAATAAGCTAAGTCATAGTCATATATGATTAGTGTCTCAATAAGTTAGTTCAATTATACTTTATTTTTTTCATAACTCTAATTCTTTACTTCAATATATCAATATATCTTCATCGTATAGTAATAGGCTAGTCTAAAGTGTAAGACACATATTAATATAATTTTGTTGTTTTTAAGATTTCACCTATAAAACTTATCTAATTTAAAATGAAAGAAATTATGAAAGAAAAAATTGAAAATGAAATTATTAGAGGAGAGAAAGGAGAGAAAGACAACGAAGAAGACAATCAAAGTGCAAGGAAATAAATGGTAAAGGGTATGAAGACGAAGAAATTTAGATTTAGAAGGAGGAAAAATAGTAATTGAAATTGATTGCTATGAAATCATCAACATGTTATTTAACAAAGATAGTTTCTATCAAACGTTGATCGACGACTGCAGATACCTACTGCATGCATGAAGCATAAAGGGCATCAATCAAGTATATATATATAAAAGCTAATTAATGGAGTAGCGGATCAGTTAGTAAGAAAATGATGCGGACTTCATATTTTTGAAAGCTTGATATTTTAACCTAACTCCCACCCCTCTTGTTATTTCTATATTTGAAAGGAACAAAATATGCACTATGTTGTCTAGGTTAGTTTCCTTATGTAATAACTTATTAATCTGATTAATGAATAAAAATCCTCTATTACTGAAAAAGGAGAAGGGAAAGAGAAAGGAGGAGAGAAGGTATTAGAAGAAACAAAAAATGAAATAAACAAGAATGAAAAAATAAAAAATTAAGTCTTCTCTATTAATTATGATCATCGTCAATTATTACATTACAATCATGTTATTTGTAATTGTCGACCAATGATATTTATAAAATTTTAAAATGTGTGTTCATTAAATAAAAACAATCCATACAAACATATGCAAGGTAAACTAATACTCTATTAAGCATCTTTGTAAATATGATATTCATTACTAGTATTAATTTACTTTTGATGAGTTCACTAGTTTTCAATTAAAAGTAAACATATTTACGGCATGAGTAAGCACAAATTTTAGTTATTTAATTTTTAGGCCTAAAGTATAATATACTACGTAACAATTAAACTGAAGTCTGTTAACATCAATAATGCAAATCGAGTATTAAATTATTTTTGCATTGATATTTATTTAGATTCAAAAGAAATAGAATGAAAATTAAATTATTATTTTTCCGTAGATCGAAGAACTAAATAAATTTTTTAACATCGTTCATAAATTAAATTACTTAACTCTACAAGAAAATAAACTTCATAATCTTAGATGTATTTTTTCTTATTAATAAATTTGCTGCATATTTATGATTGTCGTTTATCAGAAGATATGCATATTTGTTTGCCTTCTTCAGATATAAATGATAGTGATATTATTTACTTTCAACAAATATAAACAATCTTTAATAACGAATCTAAAAAAGTGACATTATAATTTTTTCTCGTCAACTTATAAATAGTTTATTTTTCGTTCTAACTTTTGATAGCCCCTTTCTTTTGCTAATTGGAGACTTTATTTAATACTTCAATCATTTTTCAATGAGATTTGTTATAAGCTTTAACAAATACAAGAATATCCCAATCTTCATTTATCCTTTAGTTCCATCCCTGAGCAACATCTCAAGTTTGAATCTTCTCACTATCAACATTATCAAGTTTTTTCTTTCCTACTCAAGGAGACAACCACAACATTAGTTTAACTTGTTTAAAAATAGAATCATTAATTTTCTTAACAAGTTACTTCCAAATTTTAAATTTTCTTTTCTATATATACTAGTTAATAAAAAAACAAAAATATAGCATCTCATGAATTTCGCCACGAATTACTTATGATGTCATCAAGTCACTTTAATATATCTCGAATTGCGTTCACATAACGACATACGTCTTTGTCCACACTCCTAATGAAAAAAGAAAACAAGCCCACAGAAACGCTCAATATAACAATTCCACTAAAAAACCATCTAACTCAAACGGCAAACACGCGTCGAAAAAGAAAAACAAGCCCACAAAAATGTTTAATAAAACAATTCCACTAATAAAACCATCAAAATTCAAATGGCAAAAAAATTAAACAAAGCGGTAAATATTTTTTTAAAGGAAAATAATAATAAATGCTTAAGCAGAAAATTTAACAAACAGACAAGCAAGTGCTAATGGGTTAACAGTATATAAGGTCACTCACGCACATGGCGGACGAAGTAGAGAGAGAAAGAAGAAAGTGTATTCAGTTGTTAATGGTGTCTATCTTTTTGTACTTTTTAGTGAGCGATTCGTTCATTCCAAAGCCAAAGCCTTTCACACAGTCATTTCTTCACTTCTGAGTTTCCCGGCATAAAATGGTAAAGTTTTACCGATGAACGACCTTATCGTCAGATCC
Organism: Solanum gracilifrons; assembly: GCA_029582605.1. Lineage (NCBI taxonomy): Eukaryota > Viridiplantae > Streptophyta > Magnoliopsida > Solanales > Solanaceae > Solanum > Solanum gracilifrons. Next base: position 23,336 of record JAJOOH010028667.1, read on the forward strand.
TCTTCGTCCTTAACCTCACCGGAGTTTCCCAAACCCTAACAGTCATCGGAGAAATGCATTTCTAAATTCAGGTATGTTTTCTGGTGAAGCGGTGCAAGCGGCGCTGCGGCGGATTTGTTTTTTTTTTTGTTTTAATTGAATTCTTGATATCTATCTATATGGATTCGGCTTTATGGATCCGGAAAATTACTGAATTTTGTGCGTTTTTGATTGAATTTCGATGAATTGTTACTTTATATGTTTTCCTTTTCGGTCATTTCCAGATATGTTAACTTTCTAGGAACGGTTTTCTCCTTTTTCGGTTATTTTGCTGAAGGATTGAACAGCAGCCACTCTTTCTGTATATGCTAGTTTTTTTTTTTGCTAATGCAGATTTTGTTAGATTTTTGTTTTAAATTTGATTGTTTTTCCCTTTTGTGTTATACAACAAATGCATCAAATTAGGAAAGGTAGTATTTGAGTATCTGGACTTCTCGATTATCTAATTCTGTATGGCCTAACACTTAACAAAAAAGAGCAAAAGGTCTATAGTATATTGTTTTATGAGTTTATGCGTCTGCTTGAATTTAACTGTAATCGTTGTCTACTTTTGACTTCAAAGACATTGCATAAACAAAGAAAGACTTGATTTTGATGCACTGGTTCTGTGCCCTGATTAGGAATAATTAGTTTTCCTTAATTTGTCAGTTCGTTACTTCGTTAAACCCTTGATGTTGCCTCATTTGGTTTCAGTTGCTTCCTGCTCCTGCAATGTTTTCTTTACTTGTTACGACAGTCGCCTCTTATAGAATTAAACGAAACATGTCTTAGATGACATCCTTTCCTTGATAATGATCAAGCCTCATATATAATTCTGAAGAATCAGACAGGAACATCATATTCCTTGGTCCATGAAACACTATTTGCTCCATACTAATTACTCCAACCCTCTCCCCCTTCATCTGGAATCTTTTGTATCGTGCTTATGACTAGGGGATTGAAAGAAATGATAATTTAACCTTGAAATTGGAGGCAACAGGCCAGTAGCCGTTGTGGCTAAATAAGTTTCTGGGCTTTGTTTTGTAAAAGCAACCGCCATTTGATTTTTCAGAATTGCATTAATTTAGCGTGGAAAGAGATCTGCTTGTTGACTCATTTGTCATGGATATGAATTATTGCACTGCTGTGAATTTCTTAGAATTTTGTGTTTCTGTTTCTGTGCAGATGCATACAAGTGGATGTTATAAGTCTAGACTACAGATCATTCCGAGATGAGATTTATTCTGTAGTGAGGCTTGATGCTGGTCTTTCATTCCTTTTTGATGGTTAGCATTTGACCAAGGATACACTAAGAACTTTAGGATTGTGGAGAAGTAATAAGTCAGCAAAGATGCTGTTCAACAAAGACATTGAAGGTCTGCGTGATGATGGCTTTGATGGGTCAGTGAATGAGACACAGATATTTGCAAATGTGTACTTTGGAAATGAGGGTGATACCAAAAGGTGTCTTGTGACCGGAATGATCAACTTTGAGGGCGACCTTACTAGCCAGACAGATGAACCTGGACATTTGTGTGGTGAAGATTTTGGTTTGACAGTACATCATGATTCTCATGACATAAAGGAAGATTCTGGAGAAGACCCTTGTGAACGAGAGCTAACCAATAATCATGTGGAAAAGGAATCTGAACCATTACCTTCCTTGGACATAGTACCTGCAGATATAACTCCGCAACCTTCTTCCTGCCCTTCTTTGAATGTAATTTGTCATATAGTTGAATCTTCAAACCAAGGTGTTAAATCAAGTTCTTATTTGCAGAAGCGGCACAATGTGCTGGACAAAAGTCATGTGCTTGGTGAAATGGAGTCATCAGTATTAAGATCATCTAAAATAGAAGGAAATGGATGGAAGGATGTTGTTGGTAAAGCAATTGCATCACCTGCTTCTCAGGAGAGCTATGCAATTGGCAGTGCTGCGAAGTCATCAGGAATTCTTCGACCTAACAAGCCAAAGTGGAGGGACCATTGCTTTGTAGAACTGGATGAATCTGAATTACTAACGATTAAGGATTCTCCAAATGACCCTCGCCCTCTTCTACGGCACCACATCCATCGTTTGCTCAGAGCAGCAGGCTGGGTAATCGGGAGGCGTAAACGTAATAATAAATTTCATGGAATTGGTGAGTATGTTTACAAGTCACCTGAAGGAAGACCAATTCGTGAATTCTGGAGAGCCTGGACCTTGTGTGGACAGAGTTTGCTTACTTATGCAGATGGTATTTTTCCAGAAAAGGATTGTAGGTTGTGGTCTGATATGACACAATTTTTGAGTGACCTCTCAGTTTCAGTGAAGGAGATTGATAAAGAACTGGCTACCTTGGAAACAGCTTCTGCATTGGCTCGGCTTTGGAGTCTCCTCGATCCCTTTGTAACTGTGGTGTTCATTGACAAGGCATTGCGCTCTCTCAAAGAAGGAAAAACAATTAAAGCCAAAATGACTTTGGCCACCGCTCCTGTTAAAAATAGCATAAAGAATGTAGACGACACAGGAAATATGTTTGCTGATGAGAGGGCTTTGCAGAATCAGCTTTGCAGCTCATCTTTTGTCTCAGATAGTGCATTGACAAGTACTGAGACAGATAAATGGATCCACGAGGAGTATGGTGATGAAAGTTCTCTCAACTTAACAGAGCCCCAGATGGGTGAAGGCAAATGTATGAATGGTGTATCTTGTTATTATCCTAATGAAAGATCCATGTGCTTAAGGGATACTGTCAGTGAGGGTGCTGATAAATACAGAAAACTCTTAAAAAATGGTAATGATCTACTGGAATTAGCTCCTTTACCATCTTGTGGATCCGAAACAACCAGTGAACATATGGAATATTGTTTGTTTGAAGTTCCTATTTGTTCAGAAAATGAACTAACCTCGATTGGAGGATCTGATAATATGACCAAATCTCTGACAATAATTTCCAATGGTATACCTCATGCAGAAAGTTCAGTCTTGAAAAGGAAGGTCCTGAAGAAATCAAAGAAGTTATCAGAAATGGAATTTGCTAATGGTTACCAAGATGACCAGTTTGATCCATCTTATAGGAAGAGTGGATTTCATGAAGTAATTACAACCAAGCACAAAATTGGGCCAAAGAAACGTAAGACATGCTGTCTTAGTGACGATGATCTCTTAATTTCAGCCGTATTTAGAAACGCGACATGCAAATCTGGCAACAAAAGGTCCTCTGGTAAAATCAAACCTCTAAGGAAAAGGAAGAACCAGAAAAGTGGTTGTAAGTTGCTTTTACGTTGCCTCAACAAGGGTGGAAAACCCTTCCCCGAAGAAAAATGGCCTACCTTTGCCTCAAGGACTGTGTTATCCTGGTTAATTCATTCTGGGGTTGTCTCCCTAAATGAAGTGATTCAGTACCAGAACTTGAAGGATGATTCTGTGGTAAAAACCGGCTTTATTACCACTGATGGAATATTGTGTAATTGCTGTGACCAGGTGCTCTCCATCTCGGAGTTCAAAAATCATGCTGGTTTTAAGTTCAATCGTCCCTGTTTGAATCTTTTCATGGAAAATGGTAAGCCATTCACCTTATGTCAGCTTGAGGCTTGGTCAGATGAATACAAGGCACGGAGAGCAGTTTCTCAAACTTCCCAAGCTGAGGAAAGGGACCAAAATGATGACAGTTGCGGGCGATGTGGTGATGGAGGCGAACTGATTTGCTGTGACAACTGTCCAGCTACATTCCATCTAGCATGCTTGTTCACACAGGTTCGTCTTTTGACCCTTTTCACTTAGTTTACTTGTTCGAGTCAGTTTGATGCCTTTATCTTGCCTTGAATAAATAATTTTCTTGCTCAACGTTTAAGTTTAATCCACTTGTAAATTGTAAGATGTCAAAAGATTTGTCCTTGCGCTTTATGCATGGGTTCTTATATGATTTTAGCTGACGTTATATTGTGAAAGTATTTTTCCCCTAGGAAGGAGATATATTCTCTGAACCAGTTTCTAATCCGTCTTAATTCTTTCAAAGATGCTGATGTGTTTTATCATCAGAGTGCTGGTGAATGCATCAACTTTTAACTTTCTAAATCAGCTATCCCATATGTAGCAACAGGTTCCTTGGACACCCTCAGTGACCAACATATAGTGGTGGTTAAGCTTGATTTTGAGGAAGTAATTGACCTCTTAAAGTTATCATTGAAATGTTGAAGGTGAAGCAGTATCGTATGCATTTAAGTTACACCTTTGCCATGAACCATTTGAACCATTTCAGTTGAAATGGACCTAAGATACTTGATATTTCCTTTCTTGGGTATGACTTGAGCATCTATCTTCACTTCCACCTCCGTCTCATGCGTCACTCACTGAACTTGCACTCTAGGTATATAGTACTAGTAGGCATCTTATATTATACTTTAGAAAAGGAAGATTTTGGTCCTTTCAAGGGGTGAAAACGAATATTGCCTGAAAATTGTTTTGTAGATAAATACTCCCTACATGACCTAAATATAGTACATCTTTGGCAAGTTAGAGTTCTAAAGAGCGTGTTTTTAATGATTTAATAGGTGTTTGACATTGGAAAAGCCCCAAGTTTCCAAGTATTATTTTGTAGACGCTTAGAATTATCCAGCTTAGGTGTATTGGAGGTGATGTTGGAAGGTCAAAAAGTTATTGTGCGTCTCTTATTGAACAGTGGACTACATTTTTGGACATCCAGAAAGTAATGTATTAAACAAATGTTGGATGGAGGGACTGCTTCCTTTGTAGAAGTTAAAAGAAAGATGTTTCTATATTATATAGGACAGTTATGAAATGAACAAATAGTATGCGCTTTATAAAAAAATAATAATATCCTTTACTGTTTTATGCATATAAGGACTGCTGTGGCGCAAAGACTCCCAGTGCTTTTCTAGTGGTAATAGCGCAATGTGTGATGTATGGGTTACATGTACGTACATCATAGGCTTGAACCCTGCCACAGAGAAAACATGGTGTTTGAGTGGATACGAGTTAGAGGGACAGGCTCATTATCCACTAAGTTTCGAATGTCTGCCATGGAGCCTCAGGCATTTCTTGGTTATAAAGAAAAGGACTGTTTTGGTGGAAAGACGAGTCCTTAAAGGGAAATAATTGAGAGTAAAGACTGAACAGGACATGCAACTTCTTTGGTGTTCTTTTTATATGTACGCAACTTCTTTGATGTATGGAAAGGTGGACTTAATAGTTTCAGAGCTTATTCCTTTAACAAAAAATTGAAGTCTCCTATTTCTGTTGCTGAACATCTTAGGATTGACGTCAAAATTGGTTTTGCATTTCATGTAATTACTTGTGATCTAAGTTGTGCGGACTCTTCACTTGATGCAGCACAGGTGTCGATTCTCCAAAAATACACTTCTTTTGGAGAATCCGACACACATCTGCGGACATTTTTGATGAGTCCGAGCAACGTAGCTTGTGATCCTATTGTTATGACATTTACAGGTTGATCAGCTTTAAAATTTGTCTTACATTCGGTGGTATTACTTGTAATCCTAGTGTATAAAGTTAACAGGTTAAAAAAATTATTTATCTAGTAGTCCTATGAGATACTGATACTTGGTCCTAGGACAGTTCTCAACACCGATTTGGTAACTATTGGCATTTCCTGAAAAGAAACATTTAATTGTTCTAGTTCTATTCTATCAAACAGATTGTTGAAGTTGTGCCAAAATTGAGCTTTACTCTTTTTCTGGAATTAGCAAACTAGTCCTGCTCGTCTTTAGAGGTTGTTTGGTTAACATGCTACTTCCATGGTGATTATATTTTGGGGACTGTGCAATGACAAATTATAAATGAATTTTTATGCTGCTATTAATAATGTAGAGATTGTTATGTGGTGATCAATAATGATGGGGGATTGGTTTTTTAGGAAGGTAACAGAATGATGGGATTGCTGTGCATGGATTTCTTGCTTTAATGACATTTTTGTCTTTAGTACTTTAATCTGCATATTACTTTACATGAATTCTTATTTCTATTCTATTCCCCATAAAATAATAGAAAGGTTTCACATAACTAAATGCGGGTATTTGTCTAATATCACCAACCAAATGCTGCATAACATTATGCGAAATGGAACATATTTGCACTCTATTTAGTTGGGGTCAAATATGTCCTTGTCTGCACTTAAATGGACTATATTTGCCCTCATTTTCTTCTTAATTACTTGTTTTACTTTGTTTTTATTGCTTTTTTACCATTTTCGTTAGTCATACCATGGGTTCTCTACAAACCTGTACTCTATTTGTTTGCCAATATTGTTCATTCTCAAAAAAAATAAATTATTTACCAATATTGTTTTGGTTTTGTGTCTGCACGAGGCATGAATGTATGATTCTTCTAAAATAACACATCTGTTCATATGTCTTGGTTTCCCTTTGATTTTGTTGCGTATCATATGAAGTTGAGTACTGAATTTTGTTTAATGACACTGGACAAGAGATATAATTTCTAGTAGATTAACTTATTATTTCTTGTTTCAGGAGCTTCCTGAAGGGAGCTGGTACTGTTCACAGTGCACATGCCAGAAATGTGGGGACGTGGTCAAATGCAGTGAAGCAAGTTCACCTGGTGGATATAAATGTTCACAATGTGAACATAAATGTGCGTTCTCCCATGAACTTGACTTGTTTGGTTTCTATTCTTTTCCCATTGCAGGCCTGAAAATGTCCAAATATTGGTATTGGTATTGGAGCTCTGTGTTCTTTTCTTACCCCAGAATGCATGGTCTCAAAGAATACTAAGATTTTGCATTTGGCAAACTTCAGAAGCCTCGATCAGAGAATTATCATGTTCTTTCACATTTGTTCAGTTATGGGGGCGGGAAAATACATCTTCCTTCCCAAAAGTTTCCTTGGTTTTCTGTTACTAAATTCCTCAATGGCTTTGATGATTTGTGAACAGATCATGAAGCATGCAGTAATTTAAGGATTACAAAAATTGGTCTGGCCTCTGATACATGGTTCTGCAGCGAAAGCTGTCAAGAGGTGAGCTAGTCATCTCAGCTTTACCTTTTTCATTACTATAAAACAAGCTTGTTCAATGATGTAAGTCCCTGATGCAATTCAGTGTAACATAAAACAAATCAACTTTCATATTTTTGTCTCTTCGAAGGTTTTAGTGTGGAGTCTGAAGTTCTATCAATGGTTACTAGTTCCTTTGAATGTGATATGACATGGCAGGAGAATGTGATATGAACTATGATTGTTATATCGTCAATGTATCATATGAGTAGGTCTATCTAGAAGTAACAACTAAACTAAGAACAGAAATTTTTGCACCATGTATAGTAATAGTAAAAAACACCTGTTTTTAACTACAAAGTACTGTTCTGTGGCCTTGGATTAAGTTCACCTGCTTGATCTTTTCCTTGATAAGTGAAAGATTTTAGCATGAAAGAATATCAACTTCATTGCAAGGTTGACTATGAATTATTTTAGTTGTCTTTCAGATAAACTTAAGCGATACTCTTTTGCAGGTTTATGAAGGTCTTCACTCTCGCATTGGGTTCGTTAATCATCTGGCTGATGGCTTTTCGTGGACTCTTCTGAGGTGCATTCATGGTGACCACAAAGTTCATTCTCAGCGGTTTATTGCTTTGAAGGCAGAATGCAACTCCAAGTTAGCAGTTTCCCTTACGATTATGGAGGAGTGCTTTCTTCCCATGGTGGATCCAAGAACTGGCATAGATATGATACCCCATGTGATATACAGCTGGGGGTGAGTATTTCTGCTTCCCATCAACTCTTTTATATCTTGGCATACTGCTGTGCTTACTGCTTACCTGTGTGGTTGGGTATATCGCTTAATGCTTATTCTTCCACATTCTTCAAAAGCAGTTGTGAGATTAGCTACAGCCTACACGTTTTGCCAAAATTCCTGCACTTGATAGATAAGGCATTATTCCTAGTGTGAGAAATATATAAGAAAAATATTATTGAATTGTGTATCTAAATAGTTACATTGAGACCCTATTTATAGACACTACATTGGAATCCTTTTCCAACTAGGATTCCTATTCTTATTCCTATTCCTATTTCTATTCTAAGTAGGAAATACTTATTTCTATTCTAACACT
>JAJOOH010028668.1:0-26468 GCA_029582605.1 Solanum gracilifrons
TTAGTGATCGAAAGTTCAGTAATTTAAGTCATTCTAACTATTTTTTGTTTTGAATGGATTGTTGTCACTTTTTTCACATTTTAAATGAATTGTTTCTTTTATTTTTGTGTATGGTTAATAACCGAATAACCAAACTAAACCAAACCGAAACCGATAATTACCAAACCGATAAATGTATATTATATTTGGTTTGGTTTGGTTTTGATAATTTTAAAACCGATTAAGTTGGTTTGGTTTTGGTTTTGACCAATAACCAATCCAAACCAACTCGTGAACACCCCTAGTTTTGGTGTATCTGGAAATTGGCATTGCTGAGAGGAGGACTGGGCTGCTGGAAATGGCACGAAAAAGGCCCAAAATTGATCTTAAATGGGTTTAAAGGGAGGTAAAAAAGTAGCTAGATTGGAATTGAGAATTTGACCCAATCGATTGCAATTACAGCCAATTGAATTTAAGAATATACAACTAAATTTAGCTAATTAGTTAAATTCAGCAAAATCTTAATCAAGATTAATTAACGATCTTTTTAAGCTTAACGAAATGAAGTAATTAACTTAATTATAAACTAAATAATTTAAAATTATAAACTAGAGTGAATTAATAAAATAATTAACTAAAAATGTAAAATCTTTTGAGATGATTTTCAAATATTTATAAAATTTACTAATTATATAAAAACATATTTATTATTTAAAAATTATAAAAATGAGTAAAATTACTTTAAAATAGCCTGAAAAGCATTTTTAATTTTTTAAAAACTAATTATTCCAAATCGTTTGAAATTGAAGAAACTCGAAAATTAATATATATTGTGGAGGTCCAAATTGGATGTCAACAGTAACGTGTTATGTTCCTTTTAGGAGTGTGTTACTATTTTCCTATTTTAGTGGAAGTATTATGTTAAGTATACCTATATATAGGATTTTGAACTAAAGATCCGAGTCTTCTTTCTTTTATGTACTTATTTTCTTCTTAAGAATATAAGAGGAACAAGCACAACTAAATAAGGCGTTAAACTTGAAGAAATAGTGTTGCGTTACTAAATTTAATTAAATCAGTGCAAATTCAAATTTTATCAATCTAATTATAGATATCAAATACCGGTTGAAAAGAAAAGAAGGAAATTCAAAGCCCACTAATTTTGAATGTTTTGTCTCAAATTTGGGTCGTATGCATGTGACATAAAAATATTTTTATGAGGATATACACCGCTAAAAAAATAAAATGATAACTACCATGAAACTAGGGGGTAAAGTGATAATAAATGTATCCTACTATTTTCATGCAAATAATGGATAATGGGCTAACCCAAATATTTGAAATATCTTTTCGAAATTATTTGCAGTTGCGTTAGACATGAGTGATTTTTAACACGGGTGTGTGTTTTTGTGCATATGTTTTAGGGTAAAAAGAGGAAACATAAGAAAAGGAAAACAAGTTAAAGGACATGATTGACTACACCTCACTGAGAAAATATCAACATAAATTAAGGACTACTGGGATATCTAATCCATTCTCTCCCTTAGTTTTCGTCTCAACTCATCAAGTGCATTTTGTAGCTTGATTATCTGAAAAATTGGCACTTTGTTGGATCACTGGAAAGAGCTACGCTTAGACGACAATCATTTATAAGATAAATCTTCTAGAAAATATACATATTAAAACAAGAAAAAGCTTCATTTGGAAAAATATTTCATGGTATGTATAAAGTGCAAGTTCTTGTTTTATAGAGAGCCTGAGGATGAAGATTTTTGTGTTATTGTTTCTGTTATCTGTTCGGCTGTTTTATAGGGAGCCTGAGGATGAGGATTTTTGTGCTATTGTTTCCGTTATCTGTTCCGCTGCTTGCACAAGAAGACTTTTAAGGTGAAGATAGTTTAATGTCGCAAAGAGACTTTTTGATGATGTACTCGAAGAAATTTGTATTCACTTTTAATTACTATTTTCCACTTTGGAGATGACAACATCACAATCAAAACAAATGTAATAAGTTAATTCTTGAGCTAATTCTGCAAATTAATCACGTGTGGGCAAAAGTGAATAAGTTAATGAGCAACTTACATAAATCACTAAGTAAACTCTCTATAAAATTACTTGGGCTTATTTTGTAGTATCAGTAAAGTTACTCAAATAAGATTTATTTATCTTCAAAGTTACTATAGCTAAAAAAAACTAAAAAGAGAATTACATAAACTTCCCCAGACTTTGAAGCACTTCTTTTATGGTTATGCTTGCCTTTTTTCTTTTCTTTTCTTTTTTTTTATATGACAATCTGTTGAACCTAATTATTATTAATATATAAAAAATTGGGGCGGAAATTATTTACACCCTAACTTTACTTAAAAAAATCAAATTGTCCTCTCAATTTTGAGAAATAGTCATTTCAACTTAGAAGGCTTCTAGGCATATACAAAATAAAATATGTAAACTGATTGTTAACAAACATCAATTTAATGGGAACGTTAGAATTTCTTTTAATTTGCCAGTTGACCAAGTCTTGTAAGTTGTTTTATTTAAGTTGAGTCAGGTCATATATTTTCTGTTTTAGCAATAACGTGTGTTATGTTCCTTTTAGGAGTGTGTTACTATTTTCCTATTTTAGTGGAAATATTCTGTTAAATATTTGCCTACCTATAGGATTCTGAACAGTACAGGAGCAAGCACAACTGAATACTACGCTAAACTTGAAGAAACGGTGTAACGTTACCAAATAATCCATGGACGATTCCACTTCCCAGACTCACCAATCGCCCTTTCAGTTTCTCACGAAGAAGCTTTACGAACCTCCTCATTGGGCTTCCCATCTTAGCCCCATTCCTTCTCACACCTATTCCCTCGGACATGTAAGATAACAATCTCTCTAATCTCTATTTGTGCTTATTCTCTGTTTGTGTAAAGCGTACGGGAGGATTGATCATTCTGTTTTTTTTGTTTTTGAAAATTTGGGATTGTTATTAGTTTCCGACTCCAATTCACAAGTGGAACCTGCCTAATTTGCCGAAGAATACCGAGGTTTGGTTAAAGGTAAATTCATTTTTTCATTTCTTCTCTATCTTAAGCTAATTCATTTGGAAATAATGAACGTGCAAAACATTCATTATGAACAAAAAACTGGAGGAAGTACTATTAGCTTGATAAAACTCTATTTGAGCAATGAAATAATGTTATTCTGAGTTTTTCAGATTTTTACGAGGCAAACATAAGTGTGATCATTTCAGGTCTTGAGAAATGTTGATTTCATATCAGTCATTTTGTGATTTTGATTTATGCATGTCTGCTTGAAGGAAGTACTTGTGAAGTTGTTACTCATACTATAATTGTGTGAAGAAGTTTCTTCAATCTACTGCAGATTACGTGTGTATGATATATTTAAGTTGAGTGGCCGAATTTCAATTTTTAGCTAAAAACAATTCTAAGAAAAAAAGCAGTCAAGTCTTAAATGTTAGCTACGTATTTGATAACAAAGATCTCATTCCAATGAAATTTTGCTGGAGCCATTACTCGAAACATGATTTATGTGTAGTACATGAGCACCTGGTTTATGTGTTCATATAGATGCATAAAAACGTGGGTATTGGTATCTTTTTGATAAGTAAATTGGATATCGGTATTATGACATAGAAATAATATTTTTCTGAGGATATGCACTAATAAAAAGATTAATATATTGTGATAACTATTATGAAACTAGGGGTTTAAGTGATAATAAATGCATCCTACTATTGTCATGCAAATAATGAAGAATGGGATAACCTAAATATTTGAAATATAAGTTATTTGCAGTGGCATTAGACATGAGTACTTTTTAACATGTGTGTTGTGTTTTTGGGTAAAAAGAGGAAAACACAATAAAAGGAAGAAAAATTAAAAGACATGACTGAATACACCACAATGAGAAAATATCAGAATAAATTAAGGATTACTGGGTATCTAATCCCATTCGCTCCCTTAGCTTTTGTCTCGACTAATGTCCATCAAGTGCATTTTGCAGCTTGATTATCTTGATAATTTGCGCTTCTTGGGTCATTGCAAAGAGGTAAGCTTAGACGACAATCGTTTATAACATAGATGGTAAACCTTCCTCTAGAAAATATACATATATATTGAAACAAGAAAATGCTTCCTCTGGAAAATATTTCATGGTATGTGTAAAGTGCAAGTTCTTGTTTTATAGGGAGCCTGAGGATGAGGATTTCTTTTTGTGATATTTGTTTCTCTTATCTATTTGGCTATTTTCATGCCAGTATCACTGTTCCAGATGCTTTATAACACAAACTAAATTTGAATTTGCAGCGTGATGATATGTCAGGAATGCAATTGAGTGGAAACAAGGTCAGAAAGCTGGAGTTCTTGTTGGCAGATGCTGTGGCACAGGGCGCTGACTGTATAGTGACTATAGGTAGCATACAAAGTAATCACTGTCGTGCTACTGCTGTCGCTGCCAAATACTTAAACCTTGACTGTTATCTCATCTTACGCACTTCAAAGGTTTACCGTAATTGCTCTCTTTAGTATTCTGTTTACCTTAAAGGACTTTCTTCTTTTTGTGTAAAGAGGAGGGTATAGAGGATGCGTTTTAGATTTTATAAGATCCTTATAGGTTTTTGTGTAGCAAGTTTATATCTTATCTTTAAGCCAGCTGTAAATCTCTTTTGATGGTAGCCAGCATCTCCTTAATGCTGAAGAATACAACATTACCTTTATCAAAAAATATTTGATTTATACATTTTCTACAAGTCACATCTTCCTGTTTATGTGAATAACTTCTTTAGTTATGTCACAGTTACTTGTGGATAAAGATCCTGGATTAACAGGGAACCTCCTTGTTGACTGTTTGGTTGGAGCACACATTGATCTTGTTTCAAACAAAGAATATGCAAAAGTTGGCAGTGAGGTCTGTACTTTCTTCCTCGTAATTTCACATTCATCCTCTTGCACAAGGAGACTTTTGGGTTAAAGGTAGTTTGATGCTGCAAAGAGACTTTTTGAAAATGTTTGATTATATTATAGATCAGATTACAAAGCTGCGCACCCTGTTCAAATATAATATGTACTAGTTGAATCATCTTTTAATGGCGTGCGTATATATCTTACTGGAAATCAAGCAATAAACCACCTACTCCCTCTGTCCCACTTTATATGACTTATTTTCCTTGTTAGTCAGTCCCAAAAGAATGACACATTTCTATATTAAGTAACAATTTAACTTTAAATTGCTCATTTTACCCTTAATGAAACAATTTATAGTCACACAAATATCTGAAGTATAGTGCTGCCCTCCAATTTTGTGACGTGTTCCTGATATTCCAAGTGGAACTAGTATCTGAACTTTGGCCAATTTTCATATGTACTGTCTATCTGTTTCTAGTAGTCTTAAGCTGATAGGCTTTATTATTGTAGTACTGATTATAATGTGTGTTATGCCACAGGCTCTTACCAAAATATTGAAAGAAAAGCTGTTAGAGGAAGGGAGAAAGCCGTATGTCATCCCTGTTGGTGGATCCAATTCTCTAGGAACTTGGTGAGGCTCATTTTGTTATGCCACATCTTGTTCCCTCTGCTGATAAAGTCTAAACCTACGTCATTTGTTCTTGCTAATTTCCAGTGTTTCGCTTGCACCTTGATATGTGTATTGGACATTTGGACTATTGTGTGCTTGAAGCATCAACTTGTTGCCAAAAGTTCTTAATAATAACCTTCAGTTTCTGAGTTTAGAGTACCCTATACAGCCTCTGAACTCATTGCGTCTTGCCTTAATTTGAAATGAATATGTAGCCCATTCCCTATTCATTGTGAATTCTTCAGTAGCAAATATCTTTTCCATCTTGTGCCCACATATTGAGCCATAGAGTGCGGTCTTATCTGGTTACTTCTGGTGCAAGCATTGAATTCACTTATTTCAGTAGTTCTCATCTGCTGTTTTGTGTCTCACAATGACACTTATATTTGGATGACTATTTGGGTTTCTGTTGAAACTGGCTGTTAATTTTAGAACTCCAGTGAGGCTTAACCCTGTGTTACAGGGATACTTTGAAGGGCCTACTTGCTACCCTGAAACGGATGCCATGTAGAAAGTTTGAAGTATAATCAACCATTTCATGTTCTTCTTACCAGCTGAAACCCTCTCTGTAGTTTGTTGGCCTCTTGATATTGAATAGTCAAATAACCTTATGGTTGAGAAGTTTGTCCCAAAATAAACAGGAATATACTATGAACACTTCTCTGAACCAGCTACGTAGAGGGATGAATCCTTCGGTATCCAGAATTAGTGATTTAGCTAAAGTGTTTTGTAAGCTTAAGATGTCCGTGTCATCCCATTTAAAAGGGAATGTTTATTCCAATTTTCTTGGAGATGGAGGTCAGGCTTGGTTTCTTGTTTGCTGCATTAAAATCACCCAAGCTATGATTTTAATAATAATAATAATAATAATAAAAAGAAGGATCAAACTACGGTGGAGACAAAAATACTAGATGATTTCTTCTTATCTGCCTAAGCCTTTGCGGCGAGAGTTACTCGGTACCTTAGCTAGTGGGAGGTAGTAGATACCAGTGGAATATGCGAGGAGCCCAAAAACTGGCCCGGCCACCACCATCATTAAAAGAAGTCCTCAACAGATTCTCCATGCAAACCAGCTGTTTTGGTGCATTCTAATAGAACTGTTACTTAATAATACATTTTATTGATTGAACCTGAAGACTTTTTTTTTTGCATTCTAGATGCCTCAGTTGTGTATCTCTAGTAGAATTTCCGTTATTCTATGTTTACTCTTCTTCAGGAATGAGTAACTTCAACTTCGATCTTTTTTTGTGGCTGGAGTTATCTTATGGTGATAGTCATGATTTAATTATCTTTTTGTGTTTTAACCTCAGTGATATGTCTCAATGGTTTCCAGTGGGGGTACAGTCGCTGGTTTGTCAATTGCATCCATGCTCAGTGGCTTGCAAGCAAAAGTAAACTGATTGTCTTATTTGAAATTGCTCCCATCTTCACAAAATATAAGTGTCACTAATAACTGGTTTTGATTCGTAGACTAATGCATTTTGTGTCTGTGACGATCCGGATTACTTTTATGAACATGTTCAAGGCCTACTTGACGGAATTACTGCAGGGGTTAGCTCCCGTGATATTGTTAGCATCGAAACTGTAAGGACTCATGATTTTCTCTTTTTCTTTAAGCACAACTGTTTTACATTCATCCATTTCATTGTGTAACTTCTTGTTGCTCAATAACTATTGAGATACTAATTAATGATAAAAGCAATGTTACATCAACTGTTGGTTATGGATGTAGTTCTGTATATCAACTATTCTTTTCTTTGTACTTTGGTATTTTAACAGGCAAAAGGCCTTGGGTATGCTATGAGCACCGCTGATGAGCTGAAATTTATGAAGCAAGTTGCTGAAACCACAGGTGTTATTCTTGACCCTGTCTACAGGTATGGCCAATTGTGCCTTCTCATTTTTTTACGACATGGCATGTCAGCCTTCCACGAACTGCCCACAAAATTTGTCTGGACTATGTAAAACGTATTGCATTAACATGTTCTCCAGTATTAGAAACTGTCTATTCTTATAAGCTATGTTGTTTGGACTCTCCAAAAGTGTTGCCACACCCTTGTCGGATAGTCCAAAAACTATAGTACTTTTGAGGATCTGACACACCCGTCAGCATTTTTAAAGAGTCTGAGCAACATAACTTATGAATGCACCAAATCTTGAAGAGTTTGGAGAATAATATGTTCACTATAAAATCTGTAATAGTAGAGTCCTGTGTTATTTGTATTTTAGATCTTACAAGGTTATTGATATTGATGTTGTAAACTTAGTTGTATGGAAGTCTGTTTTAAGACTGACTAGGTTCCAAGTGAAGTAAAGGTCTTCAGTCAAACTACTCATATTGATTTCTAGAGGATACTTTATTCACACATTCTTCTGGTTGTCAATTCTCACACAGTGGTAAAGCAGCTTATGGAATGATGAAAGACATGGGCGAGAATCCAAGAAAGTGGGAGGGAAGAAAGATTCTCTTCATACACACAGGTGGGCTACTTGGTTTGTATGACAAAGCTGATGAAATAGGCTCATTAATGGGCAAATGGCGTAAAATGGATATCAATGAATCTATTCCTAGACAAGACGGCATCGGCAAAATGTTCTGAAATTGACGAAAAAGGTGATAGCAATTATGTTAGTCATTTATGAACGTGTACAAGATTAAAAATCAAAGACTAATTGAGTTATGGATGCATGGTTTCTTCTTGCCTTTAGTGACATCTTGGATTGGGGATTGGGTGAGGTTTCTCCCTTGATTGATTAATGATGGTGTATGGCTGTATGGGTCATCTCGATTATTTCATTGTATGCCTGTTACTGTCACTACTCACCAGCACATGTAAATAACTCTGCCTCACCAAAAATTAGGCCAATGGAATACAATCATCAATAAACATTTTTTTTTTCTGCTTTCCTGGAATTTGAACTTTGTTTCCTTTCATTCACCACATTAGGTGCTTCTCCCTTAGAAATATTTTGCTTGAATAATTGGATTGTAAATGGTAGCTGTGCAAGTAGAGGGGCCATGACTAGCAATGAGGCAGCTATACAGTTTTTGCCATCACATCAACTAAAAAATCTGGTTAAACTATGTTATCTAGATATTAGAGGAATCTAGTCTAGAAAATAAAGCCAAAGGACTATGGCCCAGTGGCGTCTCTAGAACCACCACTGGGGGCCAAAACATCTACTCGAAAGAATTCATATTCACTTTTAATTACTACTTTCCACTTTGGAGATGGCAACATCACAATCCAACCAAAGGTGATCTCTCAATTCTTAAACTAATTCTGCAAATTGTTTACGTGTGGTAAGAGTGAATAATTTAATTGGTTTTTCAACTATAGCAAATTCTCTATTAAAACCATTTATGCTTATTTTGTATCAACAAAGTCGCTCAAATCAAATTAATTTGACAATTAAATTTTATCAATCAAATAAAATTTTAAATAACCGATCAACTAAATTATTATTCCCCTCCCCGCTGTCTATTGATCCCACATATCCTAAAAATAAATGAGTTAATAATAATAATGATAAAAACATTTAAAACATCTCGAATCTTTTGAATTTTATATCGAAATTATCTAGTGCATGAGTCTCCTATTTTTTAGAGTCAAATTGATAAGAACTTTGGTTAATATTTTACTATATGTTTTTTCATCATATTTGATATGCAAAAAATTGTAATTTATAATATTTTTTGTATAGTTTTCAAAATATTTAAATTTTTTTTGTTTAAAATATTAAATTAGTATAATTTAATTTAATTTAATTTTAAAAATTAATTAAATTGACTTTCAAAAAATGCAAAATTGAAGCAAGGGAGTACAAGCAGAGTCAAATCCAACACGTCAGTTGTGTGTAGAGAATATTAAAAGCAACAGGTAGGGAAACTTTCCATTTCCCAACCGCCACATCGCACTACGTGTCACTCCCACATTTATCCCTCTCCTCTGTCACTCTTATTTATCCCCCATTTTCTCCGATCAATCACCATTCACCACTCTACTTTTCCCCTATTCTGAAACAAAAAAGATTGTAGAAAACAGAGAGGTTACAAAAAAATGGTGTTAACAACGACTTCCATAAGAGAGTCAGAAGAGAGCTTGCACTGTACATTTGCATCAAGATATGTACAGGAACCTTTACCTAAGTTCAAAATCCCTAAAAAATCCATGCCGAAGGAAGCAGCTTTTCAGATTGTAAACGACGAACTTATGTTGGATGGTAACCCGAGGTTGAATCTAGCTTCCTTTGTTAGCACGTGGATGGAGCCGGAGTGCGATAAGCTCATCATGGCATCCATTAATAAGAACTATGTCGACATGGATGAGTACCCTGTCACCACTGAACTTCAAGTCAGTACTTATTGCTTCCTCGCTCGCACTTTCTGTAATAATTATTATTAGTTGAGTGTCTGATTTTCTGAGATAAAAACTATTAGTTGATTGTTCTTGGGAGTAAAATAAGAAATTTTAACTTAAATTACTATTCAGTAGAACGATGTTCTATTGACGATAGTTGATGAACATAGGAGCTTAGTTTAAGTTCAATGCACTGAGATAATGATTAGGTCATTTATTAATTAGGTAAATATAGATAAATCTCTGGATGAAGATTAATTGATAATCTGTAAAAGTTGAAACTAACTTGGTAGATCTATAAACTAGACAGTGCATATAACTTGAATCCTTTTGTTAATGTTACTAGAAAAATATTGAGGTAAAAAGTTAGTTTGTTGCTACTTCGAAGTGTAGGTATAGTTTGATGATTTTGGATTGAAGTTGTTGGAACGTAAACAGCCTCTCTACTTGACCCGAGGGTACATTGGAAACAGACCTGTGGGATTATACTGGGTATGTAGTTGTTGTTGAATGGAATTAAAGTTTTGCGAGTTGCAAAATTGAAATAGTATGATATTAATATGAAGAGAGGAGATAATAATATTTATGCTTTTGGGTAGATACTGTTGATATTCAGAGTGATTTGATTTTGTGTTTGCAGAATAGGTGCGTTAACATGTTAGCACATCTTTTCCATGCCCCAGTTGGTGATGATGAGACTGCAGTAGGAGTTGGTACAGTGGGTTCATCAGAGGCAATCATGCTTGCTGGTCTTGCTTTCAAACGCAAATGGCAAGCGAAAAGAAAAGCAGAAGGCAAACCTTTTGATAAGCCTAATATAGTCACTGGAGCTAATGTGCAGGTGAATCAGACTTCCAGTCAACTTTGCAGCGTCTTTCTTGTACTGTGGACATGAGTTTGAATGCCTATTTCTTCTGTTTATTGGATTAATATATCAAATTTTGACTTGTAATCCTAGTCTTGAAACATATGATGAAATTCTACTTGGTGATATTGTTGACAATTTGCAATCTGTTTCTTCCTAGTGGCTAAATATGATCAGATGGAAGTAGATCTCTTTTAAACAAATATTCTGTCAATTGTCAACACTAGTCCCTTAATCACCCTTTTGGAGCAAGCTTACTAGAGCCTTGTTAGTCTTGTATAATTGTCTTGATTACTAAAGTTTGGTTTCTCTGCTCTCTGTTGTTTTCGGTTCTGCTGAAACTTTTCTGTCTGAATTATGGGTTATAGGTCTGCTGGGAAAAATTTGCAAGGTACTTTGAGGTTGAATTGAAGGAGGTGAAACTAAAAGAAGGATACTATGTAATGGACCCTGCCAAAGCAGTAGAGATGGTGGATGAGAATACAATATGCGTTGCCGCAATCCTTGGTTCTACTCTGACTGGGGAATTTGAGGATGTGAAGCTCCTAAACGAGCTCCTTACGAAAAAGAACAGGGAAACTGGATGGGATACACCGATCCATGTCGATGCTGCGAGTGGAGGATTTATTGCTCCTTTCCTGTGGCCAGATCTCGAATGGGATTTCCGTTTGCCTCTAGTGAAAAGTATAAATGTCAGTGGTCACAAGTATGGCCTTGTATATGCTGGTGTCGGTTGGGTGATATGGCGGAGCAAGGAAGACTTGCCCGATGAACTCGTCTTTCATATAAATTACCTTGGCTCTGATCAGCCTACTTTTACCCTCAACTTCTCTAAAGGTAATATCAAGTGCACTTTTTAATTTTCATGCAGTGAGAGAAAATAAGCTATGATTTGTCATTCAGAAGCAATTTTTAATTCCTATTTGAGATCTCGTGTGGATGTTAGCTTTAATGCTGTCTCCCAATTTCAGGTTCCTATCAAATAATTGCGCAGTATTATCAGTTAATAAGACTTGGCTTTGAGGTAATTACCGAAATCACATTAAACACGACTCTGTGTTTCTTCAAGTCTGAACAACAATTGCCTGGATTATATTATTTAATATAAGTCGACAGCTGCCTCTTGCAGATAGATTGCGTACAATAGACCCTTGTGGTCCAGCCCTGCGGGAGCTTTAGTAAACCGGGCTGTCCCTTATTTCTACACTGCCCTTTTTTCTATTATATTATTTGTTAATATAAGTCGAAAGCTGAGTCTCTTAAGGGGTATTTTTTAGATCTTATATTGTGCTTGCTTTGATTATGCAGAACACCTTTGAATTTAGAACACATTTTACTCATAAAGAGTTATGGAGTAAAACAGTGGAATATTTAGATGATGTTTGTCAACAGCTATGTTCCTTCTGAATTCTGAGGTGGTTGATAATTCATTTTGTGCAACAAAGTAAACCTGCCATTAATCGTATTGCTTAAGCACGATACAAATGATTTACACTTTTGTTTCTGGTCTGCAAGGGTTATAAGGACGTCATGGAGAATTGCTTAGCAAATACAAAAGTACTAACAGAGGGAATCACAAAAATGGGGCGGTTCGATATTGTCTCTAAGGATGTGGGTGTTCCTGTTGTAGCATTTTCTCTCAGGGACAGTAGCAAATATACAGTATTCGAAGTGTCCGAGCATCTCAGAAGATTTGGATGGATTGTCCCAGCATACACAATGCCACCGGATGCTGAACACATTGCTGTTCTGCGGGTTGTCATTAGAGAGGATTTCAGCCACAGCCTAGCTGAGAGACTTGTTTCCGACATTGAGAAAATTCTGACAGAGTTGGACACACAGCCTTCTCGTTTGCCCACCAAAGCTGTTCGCGTCACTGCAGAGGAAGTGCATAATGACAAGGGTGATGGGCTTCATCAGTTTCACATGGATACTGTAGATACTCAGAAAGACATAATCAAGCATTGGAGGAAGATCACAGGGAAGAAGACCAGCGGAGTCTGCTAGGTCTAGCCACACTTGTTTTCTGGGATCGCTTCCATCGTCATCCTGTATTATGTATTACGTGTGTTGTTTCCATCTAATGTAGTAGTTGGTACCGTAATCTGTAAATGCTTTCATGATCTTGGCTCTGTATATGTTAATAAACACTGCATTTCAAGTTCCTGTAAGTATTTATGTATGAATCTATCCGTCTGCCATAATTGGTAGAATGCCCTCTCTGCGTCATCTTTGAATTTCACGTGCAATAATATTTGAAATCTACACCTATTATAAATGATGTTTTTTCCTTGTGTTGAGTGGATGCGAAGTATTATAATTTTAGGTAGATATATAGAAAGGGAGAGTTGGAGAGGAATGTTGGAGCAGATATTTTCATGTGATCGGTAGGTATTGAATTCAAACACGTTTATGCGTGAACTTGTTCTGGGCACAAAAGGATAATTCAAACACGTTTATGCGTGAACTTGTTCCTTGGCACAAAAGGATATTCTACTCAACTTATTTTCAAGGAAAAGAGATTACTTCCATTTTGTTGAATGAAGGTGTTTTTTTGTGGTCTAGCTTGACTCAAAAGTTAATTCGGAGTTATTTGAATCATAAGCTACAAAATGTTGTTAGGTTATTATATTCAGGGATAAATTAAGAGTTATATTTGAACGGGTGAATATTTTTCCACAATAAACTTCACCGTATTTAAATGGAGCAAGATATCCATAACCTCACTCCAAATATTATTATTCATTTGTTTTCAACTGTAGTAGATTGTGTTTTCAGGACAACTCTTATCTCTCCCTATTTAAAAAATATATACTCTCTACCTTTTAATTTATTTGTTTTGATTTCCTTTTTAAATTTTAAAAAAATAAAAACTCTCTACGTTTTAATTTATTTGTTTTGATTTCCTTTTTAGTTCTTTTTATAAAGTATCTTTTTCTTCTTTTTGATACTATTTAATTTTAAATTCCAGCCACATAAAATTAAAAATACTTTCATACATTTGTTAGTTTAAGATTATAAGATTTAAAAGTTATTATATTTTTCTAATCTCAAAATCAAAAAATAAAATAAAAAAATCAGACAAATTAATTGAAATGGACGAAAACAGAAGGTAGTGTAGTGTATTGTCTTTAATTTGTAAACATTATTCTTGTAGTGAAAAAGATCACATTTTAAGTCGGAGAATATCGTCATCAGAAAAAGGGATATTTTTTTTCCCGCCAAATTGGGCATAGACAAATACCTAAAACCAGTGCCGTCTCCCGTCCATACCGCCATTGATATCAGATCCAGAAGTTCTTACAGCTCCACAAACTCTGAGAATTTCAAACGGAAAATCTGAAGAAGAAAAAATGAGCGGAGTTTTAAGAAACAAAGTACAGAGGAAGTTCAAGATGAGAGGTTACTCTCTCAAAGTCGAAGCTCTCTCCGAAGTCCTCTCTTTCCTTTCCCATTTCCCCTCTGATGCTCTCGACGACGCTCTTGAACTGCTTCTCGATGAGCTTCATCATCTTTCATGTCCGTACATTTGTTAATTTTATGAACACCCTTTTTGTTCTTTTGTAATTTAATTCTCTTTTTTTTTGTTATTTTTGATAATT
The DNA here is from genome assembly GCA_029582605.1 of Solanum gracilifrons. Classification (NCBI taxonomy): domain Eukaryota; kingdom Viridiplantae; phylum Streptophyta; class Magnoliopsida; order Solanales; family Solanaceae; genus Solanum; species Solanum gracilifrons. The sequence continues at coordinate 14,389 of JAJOOH010028668.1, forward strand.
ATTGTTTCAATTTGTTTGATTTGGGCAGTGAAGTCTTCGATTTTGGATAGGGAACCGGTGCATAAAGTGGTGAGCCTTTTATTGGAGGCAGATGCCGCCGTTGAGGAGAACCCTAGCTCAAGTTCTTCATCTGCTTCTGCCCTTCGTGTTATTGATACTTTTATCGTCCCTAAATTCCGATACGATCCTGTTAAGAAGTTCTTTCATGAGTATGCTATTCAACTCTTTTATCCATTTTCCCTGTTTTTTTTGTTCAATTTATTGAGCCCCTTTATCCTGGTTGCAACTTTATGAATTTGGGTATAAGCAGTAAGCCATTGGTTCGTAAGAAATATTTGTTTTCTCGAATTCACTCATGAAGTTTACTTGATTTCTATTTGAGAGCTCTAATGTATTATTTATAGCTGAGATATATGTAAAATCTCTTACAGTCCTTTGCAAATCTGAAAGAAAATAGCAAAAAACTTAAAGAATTTTTGGTTAATTTGATAGCATTTAAGTGGAGCATAATCTAGTCAATGTTCACTGTATGAATTTAAGGAATTCAACTATTTCATTGGAATGTAACTAGAGTTTAAGACAACTTCTCCAATTGTTTAAGTTGATGTTTTTCTTTTATGGAATAGGCATACTGAAAAAGTTAGTTCTCTGTAGTGAATACTACTACAAACATTTGACAACTGAGAAGATTGATTATAATTAACAAACTGAAATAGGGAGATTACAATAATAAAGCAATATTGATAGAGAAGAGCAGGAGGAGATGACGAGATAGACAGGGCGGGGATGAGAAGCCAGAGAAGAAGGGATATGAGAGGATTCAGATTCTCACAGTAATTCGTATTGCCCTCATCATACTACGGAGCACTAGTTATAAACTGCATTTCTTCCTTACTTGTCCACAGTGGCGGAGCTAAGATTTTTAATAAGAGAGTTCAAAATCTGAAGAACTAAACACACGAACTAACTGAAGGGGGTTCAACATCTACTATATATACATAAAAAATAATTTTAACCATGTATAGATAGTAATATTTTCCGTCGAAGGGGGTTCGGATGAACCCCCTAACAGAAGGCTGGCTCCGCCCCTGCTTGTCCAGTAGCCTTTCAACACCCTTTTATCCACCTGGATCCAAACATAGTCTACCAATAATTTGTTGGGCCATTTCATCGTTTGACTCCCGTGTAAATACTCTCGAGGTCCAATTACTTCAATTTGGTCTGGCCTTTTCATAATATTCTCTTTTAAATTGGTTTACAAATTGAGCAGGCTGAAATTTTTAGTTTTATTATATTAACTATGATATATTTGTTCATAGCTTAGTCAATAAAAAGAATCAGTTCTAAAATAATTAGATACAAAAAGTTTCTGCATATAATTTTGGAGCCTCCAATGATTAGAATTTCAAGTTAAAAGAAGAATCCATTTTCTGCGTGTAGGCACACAGGGAGGCTTCCCATTCATGGTGATGCTTCTGCAAAAGCCACCTTATACAAGGATAGATTCCTCTTATTGTTTCAAAGGGTATCTCGTGATCCACGATTTTCAACCCTTGCTTTTGATGCCTCTTCTTCTGATTATGGCAGCTGTGAGGTGAGCGGCAACAATGATCCTAGTTTAGATTCACATCTCTTTAGATGGATTGCAGAACTATGGCTTTCAAGTTCCTGTGCAAATGATGCTCACAGTAGGAAATTGTTGTTTTGCAGATATCTCCCATTCAATCTCTTGTTGGACGAGTAGGGAGAAGATGGATAATGGGAGTAATATCTCAGTTGGAGGATGGTCATTTCTACTTGGAAGACCTTACTGCAGCTGTCGAAGTAAATTTATCGAGTGCAATATCCTTTTCAGATGTTTCATCTTATTTCATTCCTCATGATAGTTGATACAACAACAGGGACTAATATACTTGAGTCTGAGTAGTTAATGACTTCATTAGCAAGTTTTTCTCTTCTGATGTTGAACCATTACTGATGATTGTTCCTCTCTCTTTAGTTCTTTGGTTGTCTTAGAAACCTATCCACTTGCTCATATAAGCTATGGTTCTTTCTAAATCCCTTAGTTGCTGGTTTGCTTCATGCATTTACTCCTGTAATTAGTCTTAGTGTCTTACAATTTCACTTCTTGTTTATGTTATTATTCCTTAAATGTGGTCCATCTTATAATAGAGTTATAGTTCTAAAGCACATTGAATCTGCCCCCTCTTTGTTGATGGCAGTGTTCGAAAATTGTGCTCTTTGATTTAACAGTATCGAAAGTTATATGCTGTGTTTCCATAACCTGCAGTACAAGATAACTACAGGTTTCTTTGTGGAAAATACAATTGTTCTGGCAGAAGGTGAAATGCAATTGGATGGTGTTTTTCAGGTCAATTCTTGTGCTGAATCTCTTCTTTGAAATACAAGTTTGAACTAGATAAATAACTTGGGAAGAGGTCGATAAATATCATCAGCAATTTCAATTTTCATACTTTGTGGTGCTTAGGCTCCAACAAAATTTCATCAGTCTGCACTTTTAGTTTCTTATCAATATCTGACGAAATAACTACAGGAGAAGTAAGTTCTGCTTGTTTAGAACCGATTATATTCCTAATTCTACAAGTGAAGAATAAGATCAATAAAGCTTGTCAGTTGCCAAAGGTGATTCTGTACCTGCCAATTCACAATTCTCTCAAGAAAAGCTTGCCAAATCTGGCGTGCTTAAATATTTTTTTTATCCTGGTGTGACTTTAGAAGTTAGCAACTTTAGGCAATTATTGTACCAAGAGTGATATAGGCCACCGCTAGGATTCAATGTCAAATTGTTTGGCTGAGTTTTGGATATGTTAATATTATTGGTGGTTTGATTTATAGCTAATTTGCTAAGAGTATTATGCAGGTCAGAACATGTGGATTTCCTCCATTAGAGGACAGAGAAAAGTCCATGGCATTTTTTTCCGGACTAGACTTCTTTGGTGGTGGTATTCTTACTAAAGAGGAAACTGTATCCTTTTTTACTTGGTTCAATAAGAGAAAGTTGAAAATACCATGGCAGAACTATTCATGGTAGCTAAGAATGGATATGAAGCTTCCCTAACTTCTGCAATAGCTAAGGCTTGCAGAGATGGAGAAAAATGCTGTGAATGATATGTTTGTTATACTATCTGATGTATGGCTGGACAATGAGGAGGTATATATGCTTCTTTTTTCTCTTTCTAACCCTCTATTCCTTGTTTTGATACGTTTGGACTAGTTGTGGTTGCCTGATCCACCACTCTCCCCTATCCTTAGAGAAGACTTTGGGAAATCTGGAGACAATCCTCAATGGTTACGAAAATGTAGAGGTGGTTCCTTCTTTATTTGTCTTCATGGGAAACTTCTGCTCGCAGCCATTTAATCTTTCATTCAAGTCCATCTCCAGTCTCAGGCAAGTGCAAGTTCGAATTTTTTAGCTGTACTACTGCTACAAGTATTTGTTGATAAAGTAACTGACAAACAAACATAACATTCAGAGTTCAGTTTGGGAAGCTTGGGCAAATGATTGCGTCACACCAACGACTAACAGAGCATAGTCGATTTCTTTTTATCCCCGGTCCTGATGATGTAGGTGTGTTGATAAATCATCACAATTTGTCGTTTTTAAGCTTTTACCAACTCAATAAAATAATGAGGAGTTTTCTCTTGTGTCTTCAGGTCCTTCAACAGCCTTACCCAGATGTCCTTTGCCTAAATACCTAACTGAAGAATTTCAGAAATATGTTCCAAATGCAATTTTTTCCAGTAACCCATGCAGGTATCCTTTGTTTGCTGCACACTAACTTTTAAATTAAACGATGAGAGCTAAAGCTTTGAGCTTCTTTTCAATTCTTTAACAAAAAGAAAACAAGTAATGCAATGATATATAGTTCACAGTTTAGATCTTCCCTCATTTGTCCAATCTAAATGAGCACAATCAGAATTTACATCATGCAGTCGCTCATGTTAACGTAGGACACATTCTGGGTGCTTAGGTGCATGCCACAAAGGATTGCATCTTCTGCTGAAACGTTAGCATATTATATTATAGATGGAATGATGCATTCTTAACTCTTCATGTTGAAACAGAATCAAGTTTTATACCCAAGACATTGTGCTATTTCGACATGATATGCTTTATAGAATGCGAAGATCGTGTCTGATACCTCCCTCAACGGAAGAAACCAGTGATCCATTTGAGCATGTAAATTGTCTTCATATTCTCAAAGTTTAGATTTTGTTTTATATCATAAGTCAAATTTCCGGATATGCTCATGTTTTATTTTCCTTGCAGCTTGTTGCGACTATAATACATCAAAGCCATCTCTGCCCCCTCCCCTTGACGGTTCAACCCATTATCTGGAATTATGATCATGGTCTACACCTATATCCAACCCCGCATACGGTACTTTCCTCTTTCTTCTATATATAGATCTTTTCGAAATCAGAGTTTCTTCAAAATTTATATTCCTCCATCAGAAAAAGTTAAACAATATACATGTATAACTTCCTATTTAAAAGCTGTGATGCTAAATCATCAAATATACCCTGAACTTGATGAAATTATATTGCTCTAGCAACTAAGTTGAAGTTTCAAATTTCATTTTACTTGAACACACAAGTTTTTTTTCCTAACACCAAAAATCCGATAGTTTCCTGGCTATGTTGTCTGGACCCTCCAAAAATGCACATCTTTTGGAGAATTTGATTCACACCCAACAATATTTTTTGAAGAGTCCGAGGAGATATATGATTGCAGAATCATGACTAACGTCTGTGATTTTGTTTCACAATGTTTCCCTTGTGGTTAAATGGTTTTGTAGACTGTCTCAAGCTGAGAATATGTATTCTCTTTTTTTCATACTGTTATGACCTGAAACTGATAACAGGATATGCGCTTGAACTATAATTGATAAAGTTTGATCTGACATTTCCGAACAGATAATGTTGGGGGACAAAAGTGAGCAGAAAGCTTTCAGATACACAGGAGTTACATGCTTTAATCCTGGTTCCTTCTCAAACGATGGCACATTTGTGTCATACCGGCCATGCAATCAAGAAGTAGAATTATCAGCATTGTAACTTGTAAGCATCAACTTCAAGCTGTCATCTTAGCTTAGTGATTAACTCTTTGGTGGCCAAGTTAGTCTTAATTCGCTTTCTGCTCTTTCATAGGATGGCTCTGTATATTAATTTATTGTCCTTGGTTGTCTACTGCATTGTTAAGCTCGTAGTATACTCATTCTTACAGGTTGTAACTCATGTAAGACATTTTATTATCAATTGATTTTCAAGGTCAAATAACCTTGGGTGGATGAGAACTTTTAATACAGCCTCTCTACCATCTCAAGGTAAGGGGTAAGGCTGCCGTAGGATTATACTAGGTATGTTGTTGTAACACAAAATTGGATATCCTCATTCAAGACACTTTTTTGGTTTGATTTCTTCACTTCTCCCTTGTGTTACAACAACATAGCCACTGAAATTCCATAGGATAGAGTGTACACATATCATATTATGTTAGAATTTGAAATTTTAGTGTAGCTTGAATGTATGTAGCATGTTGTGACATATGGAACCTATTTGTGCAAGATGGCACAAGTTTCTTTCCTTTTGAGTAATTGAGAAGACTTTTTTCACATTTCTGTTAGGGTCTGTTCTTGTTATGATTAATGTGTTGTGTCAGTCAAATGTGGATGCTACAAAGTACCAAATGTTGTTATCATTGTGGACTTGTGAGATTATTGCACTAATTCACACTTATTTATGCCGAAAGATAAGATTATTTGTGTTAATGCGGTAGTTATTATAATATCTGTCCATATGCTATAATATCTTTTTGAATGATTTGATAATGTAATTTCTTTTTACACTGATCACACATGTATAACTTAAATTCTATTTAGCTATGAGTTGAATAAACTACTAACAATTACCTAATCTTAGACAAATTTGATCTCATAGGACTTTGAAATTATTATTCAACAGCTCCTTATTTCAGTGTAGAGTATATCTTATAGGTTTTAGCAATTGATTAGAAGTTCATCGGAGGCGTAGCATCAAATGTCTCATCCTTGAATATTAAATTGATAAACTTTTCTTTTGTTTGACTAAGCCTCACTCATAACAGAAATAGCAGGTAATAAGATTTGTAACGAAGTTTTAATATAATTAAAATGTTTATTTAAAGATTTTTATACATAGTGGTTTGCCAATTTCATTCATTCGTTGTTACCATCATCGTCATTATTATCAACTATTATTATCAATTATGTGCCACTACCACGTACCAATTACCATTCTCAATCACAAGTAATGACTGTAATTAGTTGTCTTATCGCTAATCACCATTGTCACAACAATCACCCATCACTGCATACCAACCACCATTTTCAACCACAACCACCATTATTGTCAATTACAATCATGTGTCGTTATTACCGTTTGCCACCATTTACCATCATCATGTCTTGACTAACCACCACTACAACAACAATTACCCATCTATTGACAACTATCGTCATTATTCACCACCCACCATTAACTATCACTATCACTTATCAACCGTTAACACTATCATCACTAGCTACTACCCACATCTCGCCCAGAGTCAACATCATCCCAATTGCTATTCACAACCATGCCGTTTGCCAACCATATGTATATATAATATATTCAACTTTTAATGTTTAAATCTTAATGCATATCTTAATATTTAAATATCTACTCAAATTCAAACATTTAATTTAATAAGAAAAAATGCTAATTAATAGAATGTTGTATATAATGACTAGCCGTACCGTGACACAAAGATTACAAGAGATTGCATCATTTATTTAGGAATTTGGTTCTCAGAATTAAGAGTTTTGTACATTACCTTAGAAAGTCGGTTACAACTAAAATTTTGAAAAAATAGAGTGGTAACCTACTCGAGGATAGAGAACAAATAGTATTATTTATATTATCAGTTAATACAAAACAAGATCTTTACTAGACATGTGTTGGTAAAGATTTTCACATAAAGGAATGTATGTATCTATGCAAGTTCTTCTGATCGATTTTTGATTAAAATTAAAATTAAATCAATTATGTTAATTTTAAAATTTACAAAAATTAAATCCAACCAGATAAAATAAAAATCATTGATTTGGTTCAATTTTTCAATTTATAACTAACTAATGAAAATTCATAATAATAAAATAATAGTGGCATGAGACAATTATTTCAAATGAACGTGAGGAATTAATATATTCTCTCTATTATTACAAGATGAATACATCTGAATTTTCTATTATTTTTCAATACTATTCCATAACTTTAACATGTTTAAGTTGCATAATTATAGAGCTTCCTCCATCGCATATGTTTAATATCCACATAAGCAATATATTACTTTAAATAGAATGATCAATCCGTCGAACTTTAAAGGGGCAAGTGAGTAGATGAATATTTTTAGCAGTGAAAATTAAAAACTGGTTATACACCATATACCACATATAGACAATTAAACTTAAGAGTGTTGGGTTTGGATATATTTTTAAAGAAATGAAATTTAGAGGTGTTATTTAGTGCATATGAAATAAGTAGATCAAAATCAAATTAATTATTAAAAGGTATAAAATAAGTATAATTATTTATGAAAAATAGAATATCATATATTCAAATAGTTATAAAATTTATGTATACAAATTATCGGTTCAATTTAATTATTTTATTATTATTATTTTAGTAGAAATCAAATCTAACATTATGGAATTTTTAAAATTTCATACCAAATATAAGTTATTTCAATCGATTTGGTTTGATATTTTCGCCAAATCGTGAACACCCTCCCTAACATACTTCTACCTAACATTCCAAAAACTAATTGTTCATTGAAGTATATATTCACCTGAAATTAAAATGAAGTAACAGAAAAGTGCAATCTTGGAATTTAATGAAGATGATTGAATAACAAATTTATTGTCTTACTTAAAACAAGAAGTATAAGTTTCCTAATGAGAATAGATAAATTAGGTCAGGTAGGTGTATACCTAATTTTAAATGTCAAGAGGGAAATGGGAAAATAAAATTATTTAACTTGCAAATGGTTAAGCTGTTAGTTTTCAGTTAGCAATTTGCAGTTGAGAAACTTAATTGTGTAGCTTCAAATCCTATAAATTTTAATTCAGGTAAAAGAATGTGTAGAAAATGATATGATGAATTGAACAGACAAGCTAACATAGTGATTAGGTGAACATACTCATATAAGAAAAGAACAGGCGGACGTTTGATCATGAAATTTTTTCTTTTTTTATTTTTGAAATTCAACTTCGAACAATTTCCAAATTTCATTTTTTGAAAATAAAAATTACTTTTAAATTTATTTTCACAATAAAACATGATCAAAACAAAGGAAGTATAATTGCATGATTACATTGTTGTTTTTCTTGCCATTGAATTTAAATTCATATAGTTTGTGAATTTCCTTTGTGTGATCGTTAATTTGGTATGATAGGCATGCTAGATTAATTATCGAGGTGTCATAAGTTGTTCATATCTAAACAATATTTTGAGTCATATATGCATAAATGAATTAGATACAACTATACCATTGTCTTGTGTAAAGGTAATGTATATAGTATAATGGGAAAATGCGTATTTACTATAATGCGCGAGATTGTTACGTAGGATCCGCATGTCTCCGTAACGTATTCAATTTTATGATAGTATGTAGATATTTAAATTGACTTATTTTTAGTGATTTTTGGATTTTATACTATTTTTTTTTAGTTTTGGAAGTATTTAAATAACTCAAAAAATACTTTAAAACACATTTTTAAGATTGAAAAAATACCAAAAAAAGTTAAAAATTGGGTATTTCCAACTTATGACTTTTAACTTATAAGTCACTTTAAAAAATGTCAATCCAAACACCCCTTAAATGTTTATTTCCGCACACAGAATTTGAGAGTATATATGTCAGATAAGACCAAATTAAAAGGCACGTTCGCTTTTATATTTCCTTAACTTCCATTGGTTCATGTCCAAATTACATGTGTGCTAACTACTCTCTGTAAAATGAACCAACTTTTTATAGGCTGAGCAACAACACATAGATGACTAGTCGATTACTTATACATAACAAGACTTTGTGGTATATATATTTAGTACGGAGAACTAATATATTTCGCAAAAAATAACGAATTTGGAATGTCGCTTATGAATTTTATTTTATTTTTACTTCCCTTGGTGAAGTAATTTTCTATAATTTTTAAGTACTTATTTTCTTAGAAAAAATGTTTTTTAACCAATCAAATATAAAAAAACTAAAAAAATATTATATTTTTCTGAGTCATACCAAACACACCCTTAATATCACCATATGTACGTAATAGGAATATTTTAGAATATATGCATGCATGTATTTTCCTTATATATGTATCCTAAATTTGACAATATATGCTGATGAACCTTTAAACGTGGATATGCATGCGTAAATCATATCAAGAGAAAATAAAATGAAGAGTTTAAGGAAGTAGGTAAAACCGGTGAAGACACAAGATCTAGTCCAACAAATTTTTTATTTTTTTTCTGGAATCCACATTGGAGCCAGAGGCGGAGCTAGTTAGGTGGGGGTTCGTGGGTTCGGACGAACCCAATAGCTTTTTCGTAGATCATGTATTTGTATTAGAAAATTAAATAAATATATGTATATTACCTCGTGAGCCCCTAAAAAAAACTAATTGACAGCTTAGAGGTAATTAAGGAAGGGGTCGTGGTCTCGTGGAAATGTTTTTCACGCTAGAGTTGGGGTTCAATTCCACTATCAACAAAAAGTTTCTCTTTTTTTAGAAAATGAAATTTAGACCCTCAAACTCCTAATTCTGGCCCCGCCTCTGATTGGATCTGATTAAATTCGAATTTGTGCCAAGATAACGCGCTCCCTAACCAAGGCGACTCCTTACCCGGAGAAACTCGAACCAGAGACCTCTAGTCAAGGATGAAGGAGTACTTATCACTCCATCACAACCCTTGTTGGTTAGTCCAACATATATCAATATGCTATATAAATTTATTTTTATTATTATTATTATTATTATTATAAAGCTTATACTTTTGCCATGTACCCATTAGGCGATTACTTGTTAATCTTTTCTGGACTACAGAGACGAATTTATAATTGAAGTTTACAAAATGTACAAGTTCAATGAATTCCTAAATAAATATACATAGTTTAGAAAATTCCTCAATTGATCAACATTACTGAATTCTGTCGAATTTATACTTTTCATGCGCTTGATGATTAAGTTATGCTTCAAATTTACCGTCAATACAATAAAAACCATAAATTAATTTTCTTTTGTTGGTAGTTGTTACGAACGGGAAGGACTAGGTGGATACATGACATATATAAAAACTTATAAAGTTTTGCTTACAAATGGAGGTTGAAAGATGAGACTTCCTTAATTGTAACAAGTCCAATTTCACATAAAATAAAATATAGTAAAAATAACCTAAGTTAGGCCAACTATATGAAAGTAGTCTTTTGACAAGTCAACAACACCTTCTCGTTATCTTTTGAAACAAAACAAAACAATTACCAACTTTTTGCTTATTTCTTTAGTTTATTAATATTGCATTTTCGTTATTCATGTTTAACAGATTATAATAAGATATATAATCTATTTTGTTGAACTTTATATTAACGGGAAAAAAGTAACATTAACTTTTTTGTTTAGTCATCAATTAGTAACATCATTGTTGTTAGAGGACCCATGACTAAGAGGGTTAATTCCCATGTCAGCACTAATGACTCCCTTTAAATTTTAATTACTTTTTTCACGTGAGACATTAGGGGTTAACTAGTTAGAATTTTGAGTTTATGAATTTTATATTTTAGAAAATGTAGTTTATTTACCTTTGAATAGATTATTTATATATTATTAAGTGAAGTTCTTTTAGCGCAAATATAAAATTTGGGCCAAAGCTAGTCATCAGTTTTGCTTAACTATTAGGAGTAATTGGCAGACATGTAATTTTGCCCGTGTGACATTATTACTAGTACATACTAGTATTTAACTAAAATGTTTTATATACTTTCTTTAAATTTCTTAATCATGGTTATAAAGAAAACTTATGTTTTAGGCAATTTATCATCTTTTTCCAGGTCATATAATCCATACTTATCAATTATCATACACCACAATTACTTATAGTCGCCTTTTTATTAATTTGAAAGCAAAAATCCACAGTTTTATTGCAAATATAAACAAATAAATAAAACGCAAGCCAATACAATATTATATATAGATATACTCGTCCTACATATGCAAAATATTTGTTGGCTAATTAAGTTGATTGTCTTGTATGACTTTCACCTTATTAGTCGAAGGTTCGATGTGTGGAATTATTCCTAATTTTGAAAAAGATGTGCTACTCGTGTTCTTATATATAGGTTGAAGTTTCTAACATCTCCGCTCGAATATTATGGAAACAATATTCAAGTTTTATTAAGGTTTTTTTTGATAAACTTGAGACTTGTGACTTTATGTAGCGTTGTTATAGTCATGTATTGTAAATAATTTCTTATATCATAAAAATCACCTTAAGATATATATGAGCTGGGAACCTAAATAAGCCACAAAAACATAAAAGTGACCAAAATAAGCCATTACTTTAGGAAGTAACTAAAATAGGCTTAGTGGAAGAAAAAATTCCACTTTATCTAATATTCTAAACGTTTTCCGTTAGTTTCATAATGTGCATATTTTAATATATAACGGAACTATTTCGTACACTTTATAAAATGGAACTATTTCTTACACTTTATAAAGTGCAAGTTTTTCTTACACTTTATAAAGAGGAATAATTCACGTTTTTATCTCTTTATGAAATTTTTGCAGTGTTTGTCATACAATTATATTGATTTGACATATCATAAAAACGAAAAAAATTATTTCACTATGTATTTTTATTTTTTTATTTTGAAAAATCCTCCAATCTCTATTTAAGGAGGACGTTCAAACATAGTTGATAGCACCTACATTTAACGTCCTACAAACATAGAAGACTTTATGTTGTAGGTGCTATCAACTATGTTT
>JAJOOH010028669.1:0-25097 GCA_029582605.1 Solanum gracilifrons
AAAATAATTGGTGCAAGTCAAATTTTTTTGGAGGCGTTTTTTGTATTGTTTATGTATTTCTCTTGATTTTTTGACCATTTTCGGGCATTTATGTAATATTCGGTCATTTTCGGACAGTTATGAAAAGAAGTAAAATTTTGATCTTTATTCGTCAAGATATTCTAAGGTCATTGGTGCAAGTCAAAGTTTTTTTTAGGCGATTTTTGTATTCTTTATGTGTTTTTCTTTGATTTTAGGGCCATTTTCGGGCATTTACGTAATACTCGGGCATTTTTGGACAGTTAGGAAAAGATGTAAAATTTTGATCTTTTATTCGTCACGATATTCTAAGGTCATTTGTGCAAGTCCAAATTTTTTTGAGGCAGTTTTTATAAAAACACTTCAATTTTGTTTTTGACTTGCACCAATGACTTTATAATATCCAAAATAATGGTTTTCAATAAAATAAATCAAAACCTTATTTTTTTTCTGTATATATTCAAAAAAATATAAAATCAAGAAAAATATATAAAAAATACAAAAAACACCTCAAATTTTTTTTTACTTGCACCAATGACTTTAGAATATCGAAAAGAAAAAAAGATCAAAATTTTACTTTTTACATAACAATCCGAATTTTTTTTCATTTCTCTTCGTAAATGTCCGAAAAATTTAAAACTGCAGAAAAATATAAAAACACTTCAAATTATTTTTTACTTGTGCCAATGACTTTGAAATATCCGAAATAATGGTTTTCAAGAAAAAAATTGAAACTTTATTTTTTTCGTAAATATCCGAAAAATAATAAAATGAAGAAAATACAAAAAAAACACCTCAACAAAATTGGAGTTCCAATGACTTTAGAATATAAAAACGAAAAAAAGATCAAAATTTAAATTTTTTTCGTAACTGTTCGAAAAAAATCAAAAAAATTATTTTATTTCATAGAGGTCCTAAAAATATAGAAATCAAGAAAAATATAAAGAAAATATTAAAACACTTCAAATTCTTTTTAATTTGCACCAATGACTTTAAAATATCCAAAAAATGGTTTTCTAGAAAAAAATAAAACCTTATTTTTCCGGTAAATATCCGAAAAAATATAAAATCAAGAAAATACAAAAAACAACTCAAAAAATATCGACTTGCACCAATGACTTTAGAATGAAAAAAAGATAAAACTTTTATTTTTTTTCGTAACTGTCCGAAAATGATCAAAAATTTTATTTTTCTTCGTAAATGTCCAAAAAATATATAAATCAAGAAAAATAAAAAGAAAATATAAAAACACTTCAATTTTTTTTGACTTGCACCAATGACTTTAAAATATCCAAAATAATAATTTTCAAGAAAAAAAATCAACCCTTATTTTTTCGTAAATATCCGAAAAATATAAAAGTAAAAAAAAATATAAGGAAAATATAAAAACACTTCAATTTTCTTTTTGACTTTAACTTTAAAATATCCAAAATAATCGTTTTCAATAAAAAATCAAAACCTTATTTTTTTCGTAAATATTCAAAAAAATATAGAATCAAGAAAAATACGTAAAAAATATAAAAAACACCTCAAAAAATTTGGACTTGCACCAATAACTTTAGAATATCGAGACGTCATTGGTGCAAGTTGAAATTTTTTTGAGGCGTTTTTTGTATTGTTTATGTATTTTTATTTATTTTTCGTCCATTTTCGGTTATTTACATAATATTCGGTCATTTTCAGACACTTATGAAAAGAAGTAAAATTTTAATATTTTATTCATCACGATATTCTAACGTCATTGGTGCAATTTATAATTTCTTTGAGGCGTTTTTTGTATTGTTTATGTGTTTTTCTTGATTTCTCAACCATTTTTGGGCATTTACGTAATATTCGTCAATTTTCGAATACTTACGAAAAAATAAAAATTTTGATCTTTTATTCGTCATGATATTCTAAGGTCATTGGTACAAGTCGAAATTTTATTTAGGCGTTTTTTGTATTGTTTATGTATTTTTCCTTATTTTTTAGTCCATTTTCTGGCATTTATGTATTATTTGGCAATTTTCGGACAGTTAGGAAAAGAATTAAAATTTTGATCTTCTATTTGTCACGATATTCTAAGGTCATTGGTGCAAGTCAAAATTTTATTGAGGCGTTTTTTATATTGTTTATTTGTTTTTATTGATTTTTCAGCCACTTTTCGGGGATTAACGTAATATTCGGCCATTTTTGAAAAGTTACGAAAAGAAATAAATTTTATTTTATTATTTGTCATGATATTCTAAGGTCATTGGTGCAAGTCGAAATTTTTTTGAGACATTTTTTGAATTGTTAATGTATTTTTCTTGATCTTTCAGCCATCTACGGGAATCTACGGAATATTCGGCCATTTTTGAAAAGTTACAAAAAGAAGTAAAATTTTGATCTTTTATTCGTCACGATATTCTAAGGTCATTGGTGCAAGTCAAAAAAAAATTGAGGTGTTTTTTGTATTGTTTATGTATTTTTCTTGATTTTTTGGGAATTTATGTAATATTCGGCCATTTTCGGAGAGTTACGAAAAGAAGTAAATTTTGATCGTTTATTCATCACGATATTCTAAGGTCATTGGTGCAAGTCCAAATTTTTTTGAGGCATTTTTTATATTGTTTATATATTTTTCTTGATTGTTTGGCCATTTTTGAGCATTTACATAATAGGCGACTATTTTCATACAGTAACGAAATGAAGTAAAATTTTGATATTTTATTTGTCACGATATTTTAAGGTCATTGGTACATGTCAAAAATAATTTAAGGCTTTTTTTGAATTGTTTATGTATTTTTCTTGATTTTTCGGCCATTTTTTCGCATTAACGTAACATTCGACCATTTTCGGACAGTTACGAAAAGATAGAAAATTTTGATCTTTTATTCATCATGATATTCTAAGGTCATTGGTGCAATTCAAAAAAAAATTTAGGAAATTTTTTGTATTGTTTATGTATTTTTATTAATTTTTTGGCCATTTTCGAACATTTACGAAAAATAGTAAAATTTTGACTTGTTATTCTTCATGGTATTCTATGGTCATTGGTGCAAGTCAAATAAAATTGAAGCGTTTTTTGTACTATTTATGTGTTTTTCTTTATTTTTTGGCCATTTTTGAAAATTTATGAAAAGAAGTTAAATTTTGATATTTTATTCGTCACGATATTCTAAGGTCATTGGTGTAAGTCAGAATTTTTTTGAGGCGTTTTCTATATTGTTTATGTATTTTTTTAAAAATTTCAGCCATCTTCGGGCATTTACGTAATATTCGGCCATTTTTGGACATTTACGAAAAATAGTAAAATTTTGATCTTGCATTCGTCACGATATTCTAAGGTCATTGCTGAAAGTCAAAAAACATTTGAGGCATTTTTTGTATTGTTTTTGTGTTTTTCTTGATTTTTGGGCAATTACGTAATTTTCGGACAGTTATGAAAAAAGTAAAATTTTGATCTTTTATTCATCACGATATTTTAAAGCAATTAATGCAAGTTATAATTTTTTTGAGGCGTTTTTTCTGTTGTTCATAAATTTTTCTTGATTTTTTGGCCATTTTCAGGCATTTACTTAATAGGCGGCTATTTTCAGACAGTAACGAAATGAATTAAAATTTTGATCTTTTATTTGTCACAACTTTTTAAAGTCATTGGTGCAAGTCGAAATGTTTTGAGGCATCTTTTGCATTGTTTATGTATTTTTCTTGATTTTTCAGCCATTTTGAGGCATTTACGTAATATTCTGCCATATTTGGACAATTACGAAAAGAAATAAAATTTTAATCTTTTATTCATCACGATATTCTTAGGTCATTGGTGCAAGTAAAAAAAATTGAGGTGTTTTTTGTATTGTTTATGGATTTTTCTTGATTTTTCGATCATTTTCGGGTATTTAGTAATATTCGGCCATTTTCGGACAGTTCGAAATGAAGTAAAATCTTGATCTTTTATTCGTCACAATATTATAAAGGTCGTTGGTGAAAGTCAAAATATTTTTTAGGGGTCTTTTGTATTGTTTATGTATTTGTTTTTTATTTTTCAGCCATTTTTGGTTATTTACGTAATATTCAGCCATTTTCTGACACTTACGTAAAAAAGTGAAATTTTGATCTTTTATTCGACACGATATTCTTAGGTCATTGGTGCAAGACAAAATTTCTTTGAGGCATTTTTTGTATTGTTTATGTGTTTTTCTTGATTTTTCAGCCATTTACATAATATTCGTCAATTTTTGAATAGTTACGAAAAAACCTAAAATTTTGATCTTTTATTCGTCACGATATTCTAAGGTCATTGGTGCAAGTAAAAATTTTATTGAGGCTTTTTTTGGATTGTTTATGTATTTTTCCTTATTTTTCATCCATTTTCGGGAATTTACGTAATATTTGACCATTTTCGAACAACTATGAAAAGAAGTAAAATTTTGATCTTCTATTCGTCACAATTTTCTATGGTCATTAGTGCAAGTTGAAATTTTTTTGAGGCGTTTTTTGTATTGTTTATGTGTTTTTCTTGATTTTTCAGCCACTTTTCGAACATTTACGTAATATTCAATCCTTTTTAGAAAGTTATGGAAAGAAATAAATTTTGTTCTTTTATTCGTCAAGATATTCTAAGGTTATTGGTGCAGGTCGAAATTTTTTTGAGACATATTTTGTATTGTTTATGTATTTTTTTTAATCTTTCGGCCATTTTCAGGAATCTACGTAATATTCGGCCATTTTTGAAAAGTTATGAAAAGAAGTAAAATTTTGATCTTTTATTCGTCACGATATTCTAAGGTCATTTGTGCAAATCAAAAAAATTTTGAGGCGTTTTTTGTAATGTTTATGTATTTTTCTTGATTTTTCAGGAATTTGTGTAATATTCGACCATTTTCGGACAGTTACGTAAAGAAATAAAATTTTGATCTCTTATTCGTCACAATATTCTAAGGTTATTGGTACAAGTTCAAATTTTTTGAGTCGTTTTTTGTATTGTTTATATATTTTTCTTGATTTTTTGGCTATTTTCAGGGATTTACAAAATATTTGGCCATTTTCGGACAGTAACGAAATGAAGTAAAATTTTGATCTTTTACTTTTCATGATATTTTAAGGTCATTGGTGCAAGTCAAAAAAAAATTGAGGCATTTTTTGAATCGTTTATGTATTTTTCTTGATTTTTCAGCCTTTTTTAGGCTTTAACATAATATTCGGCCATTTTTCGGATAGTTTCGAAAAGATATAAAATTTTGATCTTTTATTCGTCATGATATTCTAAGTTCATTGGTGCAAGTCGAAATTTTTTTGGGGATTTTTTTGTATTGTTTATGTATTTTTATTGATTTTTCGGCCATATTTGGGAAATTATGTAATATTCGGCCATTTTCGAACAGTTATGAATAGTAGTAAAATTTTGATTTGTTATTCGTTACGATATTCTAAGGTCATTGGTGCAAGTCAAAAAAAAATTAGGCATTTTTTGTATTGTTTGTGTTTTTCTTTATTTTTCGGTCATTTTCGGACAGTTATGAAAAGAAGTAAAATTTTGATCTTTTATTCGTCACGATATTCTATGGTCATTGGTGTAAGTCAAATTTTTTTTGAGGCGTTTTCTGTATTGTTTATGTATGCTTCTTAATTTTTCGGCCATATTTGGACATTCACGTAATATTCGGCCATTTTCGAACAATTACGAAAAATATAAAACTTTTGATCTTTTATTCGTCACAATATTCTAAGGTCATTGCTACAAATAAAAAAAAATTAGGCGTTTTTTGTATTGTTTATGTGTTTTTCTTGATTTTTGGGCCATTTATGGACAATTAGGTAATTTTCGGCCATTTTCGGACAGTTACAAAAAAATAAAATTTTGATCTTTTATTCTTCATGATATTTTAAGGCAATTAATGCATGTTGTAATTTTTTCGAGGCGTTTTTTGTATTGTTTATATATTTATCTTGATTTTCCAGCCATTTTCGGGCATTTACGTTATATTCGGCCAATTTCGGACTATTATGAAAAGAATTAAAATTTTGATCTTTTATTCGTCACGATATTCTAAGGTCATTGGTGCAGGTCGAAATTTTATTGAGGCATTTTTTGTATTGTTTATGTATTTTTCTTTATTTTTCGTCCACTTTCGGACATTTATGTAATATTCAGCCATTTTCGGACAGTTACGAAAAGAAGTAAAATTTTTATCTTTTATTCGTCACGATATTCTAAGGTAATTGGTGCAAGTCAAATATTTTTTGATGGGTGTTATGTATTGTTTATGTGTTTTTCTTAATTTTCTACCATTTTCGGCATGTTACGAAAATAAGTAAATTTTGGATCTTTTATTTGTCACGATATTCTAAGGTCGTTGGTGCAAGTCAAAATTATTTTAGACAGTGTTTGTATTGCTTATGTGTTTTCTAGATTTTTCAGGCATTTTCGGGAATTTACGTAATAGGCGGCCATTTTCGACTAGTTACGAAAAGAAGTAAAATATGGATCTTTTATTCGTCATGATATTTTAAGGTCGTTGGTACAAGTTAAAAAATATTTGAGGTGTTTTTGTATTGTTTATGTGTTTTTCTTTATTTTTCGGCCATTTTCGTAATATTTGGCCAGTTACAAAAATAAGTGTAATTTGGATTTTTTATTCGTCATGATATTCTAAGGTCGTGGGTGCAAGTCGAATTTTCTTGAGGTGTTATTTTGTATTGTTTATGTGTATTTTCTTGATTTTTTTGACCATTTTTGGGTATTTACGTAATATTTGGTCATTTTCGGCCAGTTATGAAAAGAAGTAAAATTTGGATCTTTTATTCTTCACTATATTCTAAGGTCGTTGGTGCAAGTAGAAATTTTTTTGAAGCGTTTTTTTGTATTGTTTATGTATTTTTCTTGATTTTTCGGATATTTTCGGACATTTATGTAGTATTCTACCACTTTTGGCCAGTTATGAAAAGAAGTAAAATTTGGATCTTTTATTCGTCATGATATTCGAAAATCGTCGACGCAAGTCAAAAATAATTTGAGGCTTATTTTGTATTGTTTATGTGTTTTTCTTGAATTTTCGGGCATTTATGTAGTATTCGGTCATTTTTCTCACAAGATTCAGACCACTGAAACTTCACTGTCTTCAGAGTCAACTTTGTCAACAGTTACAAAATTGATGACAACCTCTCGACAAACCTCATGTAGTAACCAGTCAATCCCAATGAACTACTTATATCAGTTGGAGACGTGGGTCTGGGCCAGATCTACACTACTTCAATCTTTTGAGTGTCAACTCAGATCCCTTCACCAGAAAAAATGTGGCCTAAAAATTCTACGAACTCAAGCCAAAACTCACTCTTGGAAAATTTGACATACAACTCTCTATCTATGAGAGTTTGAAGAACTACTCTAATATGACTAGCATGATCCTCCTTATTCCTCGAATAAATTAAAATGTCATCAATGAATACTATAACAAACATGTCAAGATATGGCTTAACTATTCTTTTCATAAGATCCATGTACGGTGCAGGATCATTGGTTAAACCAAAAGACATAACAAAAAACTCATAATGACCATAACGGGTCCTGAATGTTGTCTTTGGGATGTCACTTTCCCTTACTCTAAACTGATGATAGCTTGATCTAAGGTCTATCTTAAAAAAGTAAGTGGCACCCTAAAGTTGATCGAAGAGATCATCAATTCTCGGAATAGGATACTTATTCTTTATGGTAAGCTTATTCAATTGGCGGTAATCAATACACATCCTAATAGAACCATCTTTCTTCCTGACAAATAAGAACGGAGCGCCCCAAGGTGAGAAACTTGATCGAATAAAGCCTTTATCAAGAAGGTCTTTCAACTACGTTTTTAACTCTTTCAAATCAGCTGGAGTCATTCTATATGGAGGAGTGGAGATAGGTTAAGTATCGGGAAGAATATCTATGCTGAAGTCTATGTCTCTCTTAGGAGGGACTCCGGGAAGATCATATGGAAAGACCTTTGAAAAATTACTCACAACTGGAACTGACTGAATAGGCGGTGTCTCAACGCTAGAGTCATTAACTCAGACTAAGTGATAGATGCACCTTTTAGAGACTAACTTTCTGGCCTTAAGGTACAAAATAAAACGACCCTTAGACACTGTTGAACTACTTCTCCACTCTATAATTGGATCCT
Source organism: Solanum gracilifrons (assembly GCA_029582605.1). NCBI lineage: Eukaryota > Viridiplantae > Streptophyta > Magnoliopsida > Solanales > Solanaceae > Solanum > Solanum gracilifrons. The sequence goes on from JAJOOH010028669.1 coordinate 8,139, forward strand.
TAGGAAACTGGATCTTGAATACTCGAGTCCTACAATCAATTGAGGCATAATAGGCATGAAGCCAGTCCATACCTAGAATAACATCAAAGTCCACCATGTCTAACTTGACTAAGTCAGCTATGGTGTCCTTGTGATTGATAGATATGTTACAATCATAATAAACTTTCTCAGCTAGAATAGACTTACCAACATGTGTGGAAACACCGAAGGGATCAAGAAGTCGCTCGAGAAGAATATCAAATCTCATAGAAATATACGGAGTAACAAAAGATAGACTTGCACCTGGATCAAGCACATGTATATCTAAAGTAAAAACTTTGATCATAACAGTGACAATATTTGGTGAATTATCTTGATCTTGGCGACTGGTGATAGTGTACAGACGGTTTGCTCCTTCGCCTATCCCTGAAGTAGCTCCTCTCGGTACACCCCTGTCTACTGGGGCCACTGAAGAAGATTGGGCTCTATTTCCCCCCATTACCATTACCTTTCATGTTCTCACTACAAGAAATGTGATTTTCTGCGACGACTTTTGTGGCGATATAAGTAGTTGCAACAAAATATAAGGTTTTTGTGGCGACGTGTAAGTGTAGCTACAAAAGCTTATTTTGGTAGAGGCGACCTGTATTATCGCCACTGTAAATAATATATACAGTGGCGACTTTGCTTCAATCACTACAATATGTACTATTTTTTCGATGAAGTGATGGCAGAAAATGTATTTGCGGCGACTTAGAAACTGTCGCCACTAAAGATTTATTTTGTAGCGACTTTGTTGGCACTAAAAAGTATTTTTTGCAACAACCTTTTTGCTCGCCACTAATTTCTCTTGCTTTCATATTCATTTTAATTTAGTATGTAAATTAAAATTCTTATTAATAGTTTTTAATATGTAATTTTTAAAAATAAATAGCTGATATTATTTGTGATAAATAAACATTTGGACTAAATTAATTATATAAAGCATGTGTTTTAAATATATACATAGAGTAATTTCCTATGTGTAATAACATTTATTCTACGAACTATGCAAATGACTAGTTTAGCAAAATATTATATTGTTATGTTGTTAGAAATATAAAAATAAATATTAATGATGATAACATATATATTCCCCTCCGTCCCATATTATTTATTTATTTTGACTTTACATGCTTTCGGACTAATTTACTCTTTAATTCTTTTTCATGCGTCTTATCCATCAACAACAAGATTTACAATGGAAGAACTTTACAATATTTATACTTTCAAAAATAGTTTATTGTACAGGCAAAATAGAAAAAATAATTTTTAATTTTATCTATTGACACCCAATTTTAACCTCCCTTACCTTATCTATTTTACTACACTGCTATTTTACTTTCAACTAGTTTACAATTTACTAAATTGATCACAAACTATTTATCCTTTTAATATTAATTTCTCATAATTTTATAATTTCATTTTACTTTATTCTAAATAGCTCAAAAATAAAAAAAATTCACATCTTAAAGTGTCATTTCCACAAGCTACGACTCCGGTGTATGTTCTAGAACCTCGCTAAGGACTCCTACCCTAAAATATGACTGCGGTCAACTTTTACCACTTTTTGCCTAGGATTGGCTCAAACCCCTAATCCAAGCTATACAAGTCTCCAATTTCACATCTTCCTTCTACATGTACTATTCTGCCTATAAATGTTAATTAAAATATCTAGGATTTTTCACATGAACAATCCTTTAGATCTCATAATTTTTTGTTTTTATATGCTTTAGATTTCTTATCTCTGCGACCTTAATTTGTGTTTGTAATCGTTTTCTACTTTACTTGAATTTGGAGATTAGTGTATTTTGATGAAAAAATTGAATTTATATTTGGGTTAGCGCTTTGATTTGAAGGTATACGAGCTAATTTATGGCGTTGAAGCGCATATTGAAGGAGTTTAAGGATCTGTAGAAGGATCCTCTAGTTGAACCCAAATTTGGAAATGAAAGAAGTCTCCCACATCATGCGACACTGGTATGTGAGCTCGACATCCTATTTTCCCTCCCACTTCTCATTATTTTATGAGTCCCGAGCTTATGTGCTAGTTTTGTTAGCTTAAGACCAATAATTAGGTCCGTGTGATCGAACTTTTGATGTTTTTTGCGATTTTTACGGGGCTCCATTTTTTGCGGCTTTCCGAGGCTCTGTTTTTTTGCGGCTTTCCGAGGTTCACTATAAATACGACAACCCTTATCATATAATTTTTCAAAAATAAAAGGGACTCACTTTGAAGTTCCATAATTTTTCATACTCATTGCTTGAGAAATGTTACTAGCCAAGATCCCTTATTGTAAAACTGCTTCTAATCTACTGGTTAGTGCTCGACTGAAGTATTTTAAACTTAAATGTGATAGTTTTTGTTGGGATAACTCTAACGCCTTAAATATTTGGTAGAAATGATCCAAGTATGTTTCTAGACCTTAAGTGTGCCTAGCCTTGGTTTAGTGGGTGCGATATGAGAGAACTGATCAATATTAAGCTGATTTGGATTATAATATTGTTTAGGGTCTATGGAAAATAGTCTCTCTACCTTTGAGGTAGGAGTAAGGTTTGCATATACTTACGTTATCCGTTGCCGAGCTCTATCCTGCCTGAACTCCTTAAAAGACGAATGTAGATCGAATTACTTGTTGAGCTTCAATACTTTCCTCTTTTATAATTTTCTGCTTTGCTGGATGATGGATGTGCAACATAATTGTTAGAAGATTGATACTTCTTAGTCTGTACTTATGTGTGGCAAAATTTTATAAATAAAAGGGCTGTGATGGAAGCTCGGCAATGGTGTAGGACTTTCCAGTTTCTGTTAATTATCTCATGTTATGTTTTCTTATAAGAAATTTAGATAAATTATTTAGCTACAGGTGCTAGTAGGGAAACTTCACAAGTTCCACTATGAAGTTTTTGTATCATTTTTCCTCCTAATTGTTTTTCACGAGTACAATATCTACTGTGCCTTGATCTCAAACTAGTTAGGTCAGTCCATGAAGTTTCAATTTCCAGTCCGTTGTGTGCCTGTAGATTGGCTCCTTTTTCTAAATACGTTTTCCACAAAAACACTAGAATTAGATACTAGGTTAATTGTTAATACAAAATTCATCAGAGGTTTAGGATCAAGCCAGTACAAGTCCAAGTTAACTGTGTCAACTTTAGAAACTTGTAAGATGTGTCTAAATTATAAACCAAGGGTTAAGGGTCAAATGCTTGGTACTATAAATGACCTGGATGTGCCACTACTAAATGATAATACTACTAAATAGGAAATTTGCCTTACTAAAAGAAAAATTACTACTAAAAAGGAACATGGTTATGGGTTTATTTATTGCATTTAAGTATGGACATTATGATTTTATATAGCTAAATCAATGGCAACATCTTATACCAAAAGTTAAAGCACCACAACATTTGGCAATATCATTACATACCCTCTCCTGAAAAATAACATAGTTCATTTACCACAATACTAAGCCTTAGTACCAAATGATTGGGGTCGACTATGAAATAGTTTGTCCAAAAGGGTCAACAGTGTAGCTTCAAAATGAACTCCAAAGGCCAGATACTTTTACTGAAGAAGTGGCCAAGCTCATTTCTCATGTTTACTCTACATCTGAAAAAAACTAATGTATTAACATCTCCTCTAGGAATTTATTGCAGTTTTATTATCCCAAGAAATATTGATATCATTGGAAATTTGTTTTGTGTTGTGTTTTAAAAACTTGTGATAAAACCTATCTAAAATATGAGCATGAACTCTTTTGGACAAATATGTGGTTCATGAAGTGATTCTCTATGGGAAACAACATATTTACCTCTCGAGGTAGGGGTAAAGTTTGCATAAACATTACCTTTTCTAGACCCCACTTGTGGAATATCATTGGGTATGTTGTTTGTTATTGAATTGGGTTTTCTTTAAGTTCTCATGTTTGTGGTCTTGGGTTTTAGTTATTTAGTTGCTCCACTTTAATCCTGTTGGGCAATACACTTGGACATTTTTTAAGATTTGAGCTTAGTGTACTAGGACTAAACTACGTTGCACAACTTTCATTGATCATATTTTCTCTTTGTATTCTTAAAATACATTTGCAATCTTTACTCCAAGGTTACCTCTTTTATTTTAATATGAGATTATGAAAATTGTCAAAGAAATCATATGTTTTTACTTTTAATTGCGGGGACAGGATTCTAGAACACAAATGGTGTCAATGAAGGACGAGTTCGAAGGCCTATAATGTTCTTTTTTCTTATCACATATGTACACTGACATTAAACAATCTACAATATTTTTTGTAATTGAAGTATTTGCATTATTCAACTTGTGAATTTTTTGTGTTCACTAATTAATATTGGATGCTTTATTGGTAGGCAATGTACTTGTATATTAAAATTTAGAAATTAGGTGGCCATAAAAATGTATGAAAATATTGGATATTGCAATTGTTGGGAAAATAGGTTTTAGTTGCAATTAAAGTTGCCACTAAATGTATAACACATTTAGAGGCAACTATAGTCGCCCCTAAAGATCATGATATTGCGGCGATAAGAGTTGCCACTAAATGAATAATTCTATTGTGGCAACCTATGTCGCCACTCAAAGACATTTTCAGTGGCGACAAGAAATGCCATTACATGTGAAAAATTATAGTGGCGACCTAAGTTGTGGCGACTTCTAAGGGTCATCACAAAATACTTTTAGTTATGGAAGTACTTGTCACAGTGCTCTAGTCGCCATTAAAAGTAATCAGTGGTGACATATTGAGTTATTGTGGCGACTTCCATCGCCACTAAAGAACATATTTCTTGTAGTGTCTTAGGGCACTCTCGCATGAAGTGACCTGTCTGACCATACTTGAAATATCCAATGGATCCATCATGACACGTTCTTGGGTGGTTCGTACCATACTTAGCACATGTAGTAGCCCAGTTGCCTCCTTGTGCCACACTACCCTGAGATTGAGCAGGTCGAGCTCTAAAGTTCTGTGAATTCTAATATCTGAACTCACCTCTGTTCTTTGGTGCAAGTGCACTAGCAGAAGATGGAGCAGGTCCAATTGGCCTTAGTTGAGAAGATGACCGGTTCGCATTGCCTGTCTTCTACTATCCGAACTCATTATCTGATGTCTTAGCCTTCTAGCTGCAAAACTCTTCCCTATCTCTCAACTTGTCTTCCTCAACCTGTTTCATATGGAACATAAGCCCGGCTATGTCCATGTCCCCTATCAACATAGCTGCCTTACCCTCCTTAATCAATAAGCGAGACAACCCAAACACAAACAAGCTCATCCTGCTCCTCATATTCGCAACCATCTCCGGAGCATAACAGGACAGTTGAGTGAACTTGAGGCTGTACTCATGCACACTCATGGACTCCTGCTTAAGGATAACAAATTCTCTTACCTTTGCCTCTCTCAGCTCATGGGGAAAGAAACTCCCCATGAAGGCACCTTCAAACACAACCCAGCTCATATTTGATGCCCCTTTAGCTCTGTTCTTCTTCCAATAGTCGTACCAAATCATAGCAACACCCTTGAGATAGTATTCCTCTAACTCGACTCGATGACATCAACAACATGCATAACCTCAAAAACCATCTCTAGCTCCTCCATAAAATTCTCCGGATCCTCGGTGACATTTGACCCTGTGGATTTTGGAGGATTCATCCTCAAGAACTCACAAATTATTGTCCTATCGAACCACTCTTTGTTGACCAGCTTAATTGGCCACCACGTGACTCAACATCCAGATAGCATCTCAGAACTCAGCATTACTGATCTCTCCTTAGGGTTGTACTTCTGGTGCATTGGGTACTCCTTTATCCTGATGATCAACATTTCTCCTAGAAGGATGACCTCGAACAACTCTTCGTGGCTGAAAGATACGCGCAAGCACAAATTAGAAAGAAACTTCTATAGAGTTGAACTCTATCGCACGAAAAGAGTATGAAAGAAGTGAAATATTTCCTAAATGTCGCAGTCTCCTAGTTGTAGATGTGGCGCGCTTCACGCCGATAACCAGGAATCTACAGACACGGCTTCATAGACACCCTAGGACTCTTGAACTTTTTTCTCTGATACCAAGTTTTTCACATGTTGAGCCTACACCCTAGACGTGGCCGGAACTCGAGAACCATTGCTGGTCCCCAAGAGAACCCTTGGCTTGGCTCTATACTCAGCGGAAGACTTATTCAACAATATATGAACTCAATTTTCAAAGATTAACTCAAATGTGTCAAGAGAAATAACTTAGAATATTTAAAGTATTTAACTAGAAATAAAAGGCAACTCAAGTCTGAACATTAGCAATGGAAATGGAAAAGACTCCTCAAAACACTACTATTTATGAAGCCTCTAATAATTATGATAGACGTCGGGACAAGACCCACTTTGTGTTGACAAGACTAAAAATATAAGTGGAACCCTCCAGAAGCAAGGAGGCTAACCGAAGCTAACTAGGGCAGCAAGGGATATCAATAGAGCTCTTGTTGATTACCCTGAATACCTCTATATGCATCATAAAAAGATGTAGGTCAAATGGAGTGAGTACATTGAATGTACGAGCATGTAAGGGGAACTCTGAAGCATAAATTTAGGCTTGAACTGATAAAAGAGAAACATACTCACCTCGTCTCAACTCAACTAAAATGAATTCAAGGATACTCAATTCAAATCAAGAATACTCAACTCAACTAAATATGAAAGAAACAATAAAGATGAAATTTGTATAAAGTTTTTAAAATAGTAGATAATAACTCAATGATACAACGTCTCACCCATGCTGCCAGAACTGTCCTATACCTTGCCAGAGTATAGGACAGCCACAAGTAAGTGGATCCACTAAGCTATGCTTAAAATCAATAAGGAATCATCTAAAAAGTATGACCCTTTACCCATATTGGCATACATGGTTTATGAGGATTTTGAGTTGTCTGAACTCATCCTCATATTAGTGCTCAATAATACTTCCAATAATATATATATATGTCATGCTCATATGTTTTAAATAAAACATAACTCCTTGTCAATTTGAGATAATTACTCAAAACGATTTCTCTTAAAAGATATGATGCTCAAAACTCCTCATAAACTCATTTAGAAATCAGAATTTCTCTAATTTTAGATGTAAAAGTGTTACATACTTGGAAATACTTAGTCCCCTCATACTCATTTTGAAAAATGAACTCAACTCTCCTCATCCTCAATTAATTACTCAAGTCTTAAAACAAGTTATAAATAAATGTAGAAGACTTTCTCAAACTTTTACTCTTAATCTTTACTTTAATTTGAAAAGCAAAATTAAGATACATAATTAGGATATATGTAGGATCTCTCAATGATTTATGAAGGTTTAGATAGTTGGGATATAAAAGGGAATGAAAGCTCTACTCAAAGGAACAAGTACGGACCAAAGAACGGAAGGAAAAATGGATTGACGCTCGTAGCGCATACTTGGCGCGCCGCGCCAGCCCTCCATTTACTGTGGCTGGTTTGTGGTGCACTGCAGGCGGAGAACGCCAACCCTCCTGGCGCATTAGGGGCGCACCGCCTTAGTCCTTTACCAGAACATTATGACCAATTTTTCTTCTCGATTTGTGGTCCAAATTAACCTAGAACCAATAGATTTTTTCCAAAATCCCTTAGATTCATTAACCCAACACAAGTAAATGAAAATCTACTCAAAATAACTCAAGGAAAAACCCTCGTTCGCAAGATCATCACCTCTAGAACTCAACAAAACTCCAATATCAAAGAATGAAGCACAAACCTCAAAGAACTCAATCAAGAACTCAATATACTCAATCTCATGGATGAGTTCTAAGTCTGAAACTCATGATTAGTATGAGGGTGATCAAACCCATTACTATGAAAACTTACATACCTCGAAATAACCATGTTCTTGGTGACAATCCTCAAAACTCGATGAACGCTTGAAGCTTTCTCCCTTCTTCTCCTCTTGAACTTTGCCCTAAACTTTCAAACATATTAGACTTGAGTGAAAACTGATTTTAATCATCTTTGACCCCTAATTGGGTGAAAAAAAACGTGTAGGCCCAGTGGGGGTAAGGAAAAGACCAAAATACCCCTCCTTAAAATGAATGAATTACATTAACTAGACAGGTTGTACTCAAACAACCATATCTCCTTCATCCAAACTTGGAATTATGCAAACTAGGTGGAATTGGAAAGAGGAATTAATGAGCTTCAATTTGATACCTTATGGGACCTTTAACTCATCATGTGCTGAAAGTTATGTTCATTTGAAGTTGACCCAAAACTCACAATGTAAGAGTAACTTGTACCAATCTCAATTTAGTTCTTTCTAAATTTAGCACTTTCTAGGACCGATGTGTTACATCTATTTATTAAATTATTCAAATAAATTTATCATAACCGACTCATTTGGTAGATATACCTACATGAGTAATCTTGAGGAGAGTTGCAGTGTAGATCACATAAAATTTAGTTAGAAGAAATGTGATCACATAACCTTCTTTCCATTTGAAATAGATTGAAATGACGGTAAATTTATCCCTTAGCCAAAGTATTTCATTTAATTTGGTAAAATCATTTAAACGACCATCATAAAATCCTCCAATTCAACATTATAGAATTATTAGTATATACTATATCATGTAAACTAATTCCTCTTAGAAAAATTGAAGTATAATTATAAACATTAAATATCCTACATTGTCTTAGGCTTTTGTGAGAAAATAATTGACCACACAATTGTTTTTTTTAAGGTGAATTCCATTAATCACAAATTTATTAATAAACTCAAAATTCTACGGAAAAGATTAACAAAGCGTTGTGGAATTCTCATAATTGTCATTTATTTTAATCTAGCTTGATGTGGAAAAATCTAGCAGAATTTGAAAATGTGCACACTTAATACTTATTTAATGCTCATTTAAACATTTTAGCTTTTTTTTTTAATATTCACCACATTTTGTTGATACAATATATAGACATGCATGATATTAGAAGTACATAAGATATACAATAGCAATATTTTTTCGCAATTAATTTTTTTGCCTCACTTCTTTGTCATTTACCTATTTATTTCTGAAACTTGTGTGTGTTGTAGGTCTTCTAAGTCAAAGAGGAAGGAGAAAGGAAAATGGTAGAGACAAATGAAATGAAAAAAGATTTTTAAATATTCTCTAATCTGAACAATTGATTCAAATCTATTTTTTTGTTGATAGATCTTTTGAGACTTTTGATTTTACATACTTATCTCAAAAGGTGAGTTCATGTAAAAAATGGAGCATCTCTTGTTTGTTTTTATTACTGTAAAACTTATTTTTGTTGTTCTATTTTTGCAGCATGAAGAGATTGAGAGATGACTCTCCATTTGGTTTTTCCCACAGATATTCGTAAGATGTTTGCCTCTTGTTCATTTTTTCTGGGTTGATTTTTTATGTACGGAAATTGTTTCGATGAATTGTTGATAAATTAGTTATTTTTAATTCCTATGATGTATGGTCTGTGTATCTTATTGTTCAAGACACGTTAGATGCAATTTTTCTCCATAATTTAACAGTTTTGAGTATTTAAAATCAGTTTTTTATCTTCTACTATGAATTATCAGGAAAAAAAAAGATAGAGACTGAATCTTTAGATATGTTGCGTATGTTAGGGTCGGTCTAGATTTACTTTTATTTTTCAGATAATTCTTTGTTATGTTAAAGGCTCAAACATATCAACAATACCACTATTTATTTGATTGTATCATATCGAAGGATTTGTCGATTTTGAATTAACTATATAAGAAAATTTCTTTTATCCCAATATAAGCATAGATTTAGAGTGGATGAGAGTATAACATAACTCTATATTAATATATTTGACAAATGAATTTTACTGCTAACATTTAGCTATGGTTCTATGTGTCATAGTCAATCACATGTTTCTGGAAGTGGTCTGGGTAATATAAATGGTGATAGCGGTGTTGAGAGAGCTGGTGCTAGTAACCCAAAAATGAGGATTGATGAGACATTCTCTTATTTGAACCAAGTTAAGGACAAGTTTCCAAATCAATGGGAGAAGTATATCACGTTCCTTGTCGTTATGATGGACTTTAAGGGCAAAGGTTTTTTTTTTACTACAATTTGTCTATTTTGAATCGTCATTAATTTCTATTCTGATTTGATGGTTTATGTGGAACTAAGTCTATGATATTTCTCACACAATTTGTCTATTTTGAATCGTCATTAATTTCTATTCTGATTTGATGGTTTATGTGGAACTAAGTCTTTGATATTTCTCACATAATTAATATCGTTGGTGTCCTAGAAAAAGCAAAAGATTTACTTAAAGGACATCCGAGTTTGCTCCTTTGTTTAAATCCTTTTTTTTCAAGGGCTATGAAATAATCCTAAATGATGAAGATGACAAAACATATTTCATGGAACAAGCACTCAGTTTTCCAAAAAAAATCAAAGGTTACCGTTATGTTACCTTATGATTTTAATAATAAAAGGCCTACCTTTTTATTCATTAAAAAAGTTTACTCCTAACTTATAGCCTCATAAATTCTTGCATGAGCGGATAGAAAATTACAATTAGCTCATAGATATTTTTTCATATTTAAAAACAGGTGCAAGAACGCCAAAGAAGTGTATGATAAGGTCATAAGTATTTATAATTTGAGTACATAGATATTATGGGCAACCTTCGTGTTCTTGTTTATAAGTACTATATTTTTATGTGTAGGTTGTCGTACATCTCAAAGACCATCCATATTTGCTAGAAGAGTTCAAAAAAATCTTCTAGGACGATTGAACTACTACTAATCAGTTGTCTTATTAAAACAAAATTCAAACATTGATGAAGTAAAATATAGTACTTTTAACATGCTCCTTGTTTCAAATATACATCGCTATGTGGATTTAATATAAAACATATTTCAAATAGTTCGACTCAAAACTAATATTGTTCTATATTGTTGTTCATCCTTTGTTTCATCTAGCCCTACATTTTTAACTTGATACTTATTTTTTTTAATCATATGTGAGGTATATTATTTTTTTATTCATTTAACATTTTTTTATTAGTATATATTATTAGATAAATATAATACAATGTTATTATTAATTATGGATACGTTACGGGTTATAGATAGATCCCTTACTATAGTGACAAAATTAGCCTACTTAAATATAACTAGTACAATTCGTCCCAATTTTGTAATCTATCTATTTATCAACTCTGTCCATTTCGATTCAAATCGTAAAAATTTACACTAATATCATAGCTAGATTGACCCATGAGTTATCTTATCAAAATATTTTAAACAATAATTTTCCTTATTTGATATGTTATATGTTGCTGTAATAAAGAAAAACAATAATTTAATAGGTACAAAAAAATTATAAAAGAACAAATAAAGCAATAGAAACTTAGTAAGCAGTGAGCAAATTGGGGCATGACCCACATTTTATCCCAATAATTTTTAACCAAAATAACTTTTGGGTGAGCCAGTAATTCATCTATTTATTAACTTAAATTCAAATAAAGTTAGCATAACCGACCCATTTGGTAGATATACCTACCCAAGTAATCTTGAGGAGAGTTAGAGTTTAGATCACATAAAATTTGGTTAGAAGAAATGTGATCACAGAATATTCTTTCCATTTGAAATAGATTCAAAAGACTGTAAACTTATCCATTAGCCAAAGTATTCCATTTCATTTGGTGAAATCATTTAAATGAGCCTCGTAAAGTCATCCAATTCAACATTATATAGTTCTTAGTATATACAATATTATGTAATCTTATTCCTCTTTGCAAAAATTGAAGTTTAATTATAAGTATTAAATATCCAACACAGTCTTAGACTTTTGTGAGAAAATTATTAACCGCACAATTGTTTCGAAAATATAAGGTGAATTGCATTAGTTTCAAATTGATTAATAAACTCAAAATTCTATAGAAAGGACTAACAATGCATTGTGAAATTCTCATAATTGTCATTTATCATAATCTATAGTGATGTAGATAAATCTAGCATAATTTCAAAATGTGCACTCTTATTACTTGTTTTAAGCTCATTTTAAAATATTACCTTTTTTGAATATTGACAAAATTTTGTTGATACAATATACACATGTGCATAATTTGATATTAGAAGTACATAAGATACACAAAATTGCAATTTTTTTCTCAATTTATTTTTTGCCTCACTTCTTTACCATTTACCTCTTTATTTCTCAAACTTGTGTGTGTTGTAGTTCATCTGAGTCAAAGAGGATGGAAAAGGAAAAAGGTAGAGACAACTGAACTGAAGAAAGTTTTTTTTTTATTTTCTCTCATCTAAAAAATTGATTCAAATCTATTTTTCGTTGATAGATCTTTTGAGACTTTTGATTTTACATACTTGTCTCACAAGGTTAGTACGTTTAGAAAATGGAGCATTTGTTGTTTGAATTTTTTTACTGTAAAACTTATTTTTGTTGTTCTATATTTACAGAATGAAAAGATTGAGATACGACTCTCCATTTGGGTTTTCCTACAGATATTCGTAAGATCGTTGTCTTATGTTCATTTTTTTCGGGTCGAGTTTGTATGTACATAACTTGTTTAGGTGAATTCTTGATAAATTAGTTATGTTTAATTCCTATGATGTATAGTATATGTATGTTAGTGATCAAGACTTGTTAGATGCCATTTTTTATAACTTAACAACTTAAAGTATTTAAAATCAATTTTCTGTCTTCTACTCACATTTATCACACACAACTAAAGATAAAGTTTGAGTCTTCTTTTAAAAAAAATTCTTTAATCCAAAGATAAACATTGATTTCAAGTGGATGAGAGTATAACATAACTCGATATTAATAAATTGGAAAAAAAAATTTTACTGCCAACTTTTAGCTATGGTTCTATGTGTCAAAGTCAATCATAAGTTTCTTAAGGTGGTCTGGGTAATATAAGTGGTCATAGTGTTGTTGATAGAGCTGGTGCTTGTAACGACCTGTTCCCATCGTTATAGAAAAGCCAACGGGGAAAAAAATTGGGCCGAAAAACTTTTTTGTAGTAACTTGAAATTTTCTACCTCAGTCCAGATTTGGATGAAATTGGAGTCAGTGAGGTCTAGGAAAATCTGGTAACAAATAAGAGGTCTAATAATGAATTTGATTACATGAGTAGATAGCTAAGACGTTAAGGAACCTGTACGACTTTACAGAATCGAATTTGGGCGAGTGGAACTCCGGAAACTGATCTTAGCGTGAATGGGAAGTTTCTGAGTGTCATGGGTTGAAGGTGAGTTGTGAAATGGGGGGTTTGTAACTCTAATTCTGAGGTTCTGTCTCCGTGTAAGCCGCCAGGGTAGGATTATTCCCGCCAGGGCGGGGTCACTGTGACGGGATGGGGGCTGCCATAGCGATCATGTCGCGAATTAAGTCAGAAATAAACCCCAAAAATGATATTATTCTGCGACATTCGATCTTGAGAGCTAAGGAACGACCCATGGATATTTCTTGAAGGTTTTCCACCTCTTCTAGCACCAAAGGTAAGGAGTTTACTCCCCTAATCCATTTTTCGATCCGTAAAACCTAGTTTCTTGGGTAATAATTATTAGGGGAGGGTTTTGATATGGAAATTATGGTGGAAAAAGCCCTAATTTGGGTATGGAAGTCATAGGTTTTGCCTAGGGTTGATAATGTTGATTGTAATCCGGGTAATTAGACCTTAATTATTGATCCTCGCATTGAATTGATTGTTTGTAGACCAAGAACAAGTGAAAAGAATCCGAAAAGGGAAGAATCAAGTTTCTTAGGAGAGTTCAAGCTTTGTTCGAGGTTGGCGATGGTTGTGATTTCATGTTGGTGTGACGCATGTTAGTAATTACTTCATTTTAATGCATGTATGCATGTGAATGTTACATGTTTGATTACATTAATCGTAATGAGTATGAATGAAAGATTGTATGCCATGAATCAACACTTGATTGTATGATTATGAGAATGTACATTGTGATTGTGGCTTGTTGAATGAATCGGGTGTTACATTCCAACACACTAACTTTGATCAGGTGCCACATCCAGCACACTAACTTGGATCGGGTACCACGTACCGGTACACTAACAATTTGGGTGTGGGTGTGTTCCATGAGAGGACCATTGACTTTTCATATTGATGTACTATTGAGAATGTGGAATTAGCATTGATCATGAAATAATGACTAATATTGTATATGTTCGGTATATGCCTATTTTATTATGATGTGGTTACTTGTATGTGTTTCACCTTTTCGAATAGCCACGTGATCCTACCAGTACACTGTGGTCGTGTACTGATACTACACTTGCTCTTACTTTGTTGAGTACATGGCATCTTCAGGCGGCTATTGACAGACCTCGTTTAGAAGACCAGTGATCGATTCGAATTCAAGGGTGAGCCAGTTATTCCAGGCTGCCATGAATTCTTTATGTTTTAGTCCCCTCTTTTCAGACTCAGACTTTCTAGTTAGTTATTCGTATGTTTAATTGGATTGTACCTATTTCCTTTAGACTTATGATCTTTGTTAGAGTTTTGGTACATTAACTTTCAGGTTCTAGAGAATAATTTCTGCAATGTTTAGTTATTTGTTGGTTAGACTTTTGGAGTTTATGGGAACTCTATTTGACTTTTGCATTTAAACCTGCTTCCGTAACTTTAAATGCCTAGTATTTGATTAAGTTGTGTAATTCTTGGGTTAGCTAATTAGTATTAATGGTTTTCCCATCGGAGGGTAATGTGGGTGTCACTCACGACGGTCTGGGTCGAGGCAAAGTTGGTATCAGAGCCCTAGGTTCATTGATCTCAATGTACCAAAACGATTCTAGTAGAGTCTTGCAGAACGGTACGGAGACAACTGTACTTTTCTTCGAGAGGGTATAGGACTATAGGAAATCTCTCTGTTTTCTTTTGTCTCCTTTTGTGCTATAACTTGGTTCCAATTGGTATCTGGTGATCCAAATTGGTATCTAATCTCCTGCACTCCTCTATCCGCAAATGGTTAACACTAGGTTCAACAGCGTCAGGCCCATAGCTCCCGCCAATGCGCTAGCTGAGGAATCCACAGAAAGAGGTCATGGTCGAGGTAGGGGTAGAGGAAGAGCTAGGGGCAGAGGCCTATGAATGGTAGCGCCTACTAGGGATAGATCACCTGTTGAGAATGCTCCCAGAAATGAGGCTCCTCCTACACATCATGAAGAGGTAGAGGAGAATGTAGAGATTGAGAATGAAGAGAATGTTGGACAAGAGGAAGAGGTGCAGGTTGAGACTATAAGTATTCCTCCCTTAGACTCAGTTTTAGCTCAACAGATTATGTCGTTCATGAAAGGATTGGTTGGTCCTGGAGTGCTTCACTCAGTACAAGCAACTCAAGCTCCCGCCAATCCCCTTATTGCTATAACTGTCCCCAAGGTAGGTGGAACCGTAGGTACTGATGCTTTTTTCCGTCCTTTGTTAGGTCCTGTTATGAATGGTATTGAACATGAGATGTTGACTAATTTCTTGAAATTGAAACCGCTTGTGTTCCATGGTTCCGAGAGTGAGGACGCCTGTCATTTCATGCTAGATTGTGTTATCAGAGGCTTCATAAGTTGGGAATTGTCCATCAACATGGAGTAGAGTTTGTGACTTTTCAACTTCAAGGTGAGGCTTGATGAGTCCACGATTTGGACTCATTTAGGGCTTTATTTGGATAGATTTAGTGTCCTCAAATGCTTATTTTGTGCCAATAACTGTTGTAAAAATATCCTTGATTTCTAGGTATTTGGATTGAGGAACAAAGCATGGACACTAACGAGAAAAAAGAAACAAGGCAGCTGAAAGAACGAAGAAAAGAAGGCCTGTTGATCACCTAATCCATGGGGTGAGTAGTCGAATGGCTATTATCTCGCCTAAAGTTCCAGTGTGCCAAGCCCTAAAGGAGAAAATCAAGTCGGTGAGGGAAATGAGCAGTCAACGTGTTGCCGAATGGTTCCGTGATGCAGTGTTGGATCGCCCAAAGTTACAGAACTTGAGGATGCTGAAGGCCAAAGCAAAAAGGCGATGTAATTGACCAAAGGGCGGATCACCGAGTTGATCGGTGATCCCGACTTACTGCGCCGAATGGTCATTCACAACATATTTTTGGCGACTATAAATACATTTTCAAACATTATGTTTATGAGCGATCTATCAATTTTTCATAATATAGAAATTTTTGAGTTTGAACTGAGAGTATTGAGACAAAAATTTTCCTCAGCTTTGAAGAATTGAAGTTTTCCATTTTTGAGAAATTGGAAGTGGGTCTTTGAGGTTCTTCAATTTGGACCTTTGTAAAGACGAAATTAATCTTACCCAGTTGATGGAAACATAATTTGGCAACGATTTTTATCTTTTTATGATGTCTAGCTAAAACCCCAATTCTTGGGGTGTGATAATGTGATTATGGGTTGATTTAGCTGATGGGTATTGCTAATTGTTAGTTTAAATGTTGTTTAAAAGTGATTTCATTCAGTAATTGTGGTTTAAATTAAAGGATTGTAGTTGCAAATGCAGTCCTACCTTCGTGTTTTTGGCTTGCTCGAGAGAGAGGTTTTTAAACCAAGATTACTGAATTGATGGTTTGTGGGTATTGGGTTGTCATGGGTTCAGCTCGAGAGAGTTAATCCTAAATGCTTTTCCACTCATTCAGCGCGAGAGAGTGAATGGACTAAAGCGTAGGATGTTCTTATTTGCATGCTTGTTGGTGTTCGAGAGAATCCAACTTGATTTGGGGCAAATTGTTCTAGAGAAAGATTATCCCCACTAAAGTCTAGCTTATTTACTGATTTACAACTATTTACTAACAATTGCAATTACCCATTTGTCTATATTAGCCTATAATCGAATCACATCCCAAGAACCCGTCTCATTATTGTTAAATTCGTGTTACTTGCTGTTGTTGTAGCTGATAGTTGACACCCGG